>CAHIKZ030004686.1:3397500-3400000 GCA_903632075.3 Acanthosepion pharaonis
ATTTTATATTCATATATATTAGATAGATAGATAGATAGATAGATAGATAGATAGATAGATATGTGAAATTCTGGGATGGTGTGTTTACATTATTTACACTATTTACCTTCGGATTATTTTTGGCATCTTTGTTGTTCTTGCTACAACGTTTCGGCTATTTTACTATCCAATCTTCATCAGCTGTATATCGATGTGGGTACCATGCAAGAAACGAATCGTTGACTGTCTACAACGCCCGGCAGAAATCATAAGTGGCTTATCAGACATATAACATCAAGAAATTATTAGCATCAAGCTTACTCTTCAGAATAATTAGAAAGCTGTCAAAACAATTTTCACGTCTCCATGTGGAAAGAAAAGGTAGGAAGACCAGAAAAATCACCACAGTCTGTCGACCTTACGTCAAGAGCTTATAGGAAAAGCTTTATATGTTCTTGGGTCCACAGACGACCAGGACAATATTCAGAATCATCTCCACTCTACGAGTACTTCATTAATTGCAGTTGAGGCAAAGAATATAAACGTGAAATAATCTGCCCACTAAAAGGAAGATACGTTAAACAATGAAATCAGGCATTGCTCGTCATGTATAGAAGGAAAATTGGTAAATATCAGAATCTGCAGAATGAAGTGAAAATACTGGACAAGGAAGAACACTGGTAACTTAAAACTTTGAAAGCATCAGCGCATATACTAGGCTAGGAAGTGTTAGAGTGTTAGCTGAGACTAATATCAAAGCAAAAAAATGTAAAAAAATGTCTACATAATGTTTTACCCTTTTAAGTGTTGGTAGTTATCTGGGCTCAGACACACACTACAGGGTTCTGTAGATTTTGCACAAGTAGCTCAATCCCAATAACATAGATAGATAGACAGACAGATAGATAGGCAGACGTGCTCAGATGAAAAAAGATCGAAAACCCATACAGAAATAAGAATACTACTAACATATATAAGAAGCATTTTTCAAAATATTCTTCTTCTTTATTTATGCAACTTTCAATGGCATATATAATGATGTAATGGAATAACCTGTCACCCCCATGAGTGATTACACTATAGGGAGTAAGTACCTACAAGTATCTGTAAGGCAACGGACTACAGCGTCTAGCTTTTCAGCTGTACAGCAGAGTCTCGTCCGGGGAGTTAGACCGAACCGATCCCGTTTATGCGGGGTCTACGGGGATTTTGGGGCCGATCCTATGGGTTCGGGAACCCCACTTTAAATTCGACCTTGTGCCACGTGTGAGCCGGTTGTAGATACCGTCTAGATGGAATCTTTTCAGCTCTACTGCCGAACTCTCTGCCTTCGGGCAGAGTGGAACCCGGATGAGGCTATGCCGAAGAACAGTCTCGTCCCGGGAGGTAGACAGACCGGATCCCGTTTATGCAGAGTCTACGGGTTTTTTTGGCCAGGTCTCCGGGTTCGGGAACCCCACATTAAATACGACCTTGTGTCACATGTGACTGCCTGGGGCAGTTACTAGATATCGTCTAGATGAAATCTTTCCCAGCTGTGCTGGTCAAACTCTCTACCTCCGAGCAGAGAGTACCCTAGACGAAGCTATGTCGACGGGCAGCGTCTCGTCTCGGGAAAAAGCTACCAGACCCAGTTTTATATGGCCCGGATGCCCCACATTATATTCCACCCTCTGCCACATCTGATCGCGTGAGGAGGTTAGTAAATACACTAGCTGGAATCTTTTCCAGCTGTGCTGATTGAAAAATCTGCCTCCGGGCAGAGAGGAACCCGGACGAGGCTATGCCTCTGGGCAGAGAGGAACCCGGACGAGGCTATGCCTCCGGGCAGAGTCACGTCCAGTGAGGTAGACAGACCCGAGCCCGTTTATGCGGGGTTGCGGGGATTTTTTCGCCCAGCCTACGGGCTTGGATTGTCCCATATTAAATTCGACCTTGTGCCACATCCTATCTCGTGGGGAGGCTGGTAAATATTTTTAGCTGGGTTCTGTTGACTATGATCAAGATTTACGCGTGAACTACCGACCTTCCAGTAGTTGCGGTTACTAGTGGATTGACTTTCGACGACCTTCTGCATAACTGTTAATTTTATTCTTATTGTACAGGTCCATTACAACAAACTTTTACTTATTTTATCCACCTTGTTTTTCAGGTATATATTTTTATTAGCACGGAATATAACATAAATTGAGCACTATACAATGAAACACCAATATCTCAATTAAACTAATAACCACATGTTTAAACTCGTATTTTGATGCATTCTAAAATTTAAAAAATCAATCACTTATGTCTACCTCCTAAAATCAAATAGACAAAATTTATTTGAAGTTCCTAATTTATTTCTTGCTGCTGTACTCAATTAGCCATTGCAGATTTTGCTGTCAAATGAATTTTTATTTTCCTATGTAGTAATAACGTTTACTTATGGAAAAAAAAAACTTTCATTCTTTTTGATTGGTTAAATTTACTTATAGCCTCAAATTATTTTTTGACGTTTTTCCACCCTTTGATATGGCAT
>CAHIKZ030004686.1:3405000-3447500 GCA_903632075.3 Acanthosepion pharaonis
CACGCTTGGCACATAACTGACTGATGTTAGCCAAATAGCCAATTGTTATTTACTAATACACGCTTTCATAAGAAAGGTTATTATGTCTTATTCTCTATTAACAGATCGGAAAAGCTATAGTATATCTTTTTAGTAACCATTTCTAAAGAATATTTGCTGTCGAACCCACGCAAAAGAAATCTAGTCTCCGAATCCAAAGTGGCATATCTTTATATTTCTTCTAAAAGTTTCACTTTTATACAAAGTAAAATCTTCAAAGACAGACTTGATAAAAATTTCATTATTAAAGATATGAAAGAAAGCTACAGTGCACCACTGATGTTTCTATCCTGCAGACATCGGCAAACTAGACTGACCGTTTGGTAATTTTATCTTTTCAACAGGTTCGAAATAACTGATGTTCCTTTTATTAGGTGAATAAACGTGAAATGAGGAATACAATAGATCTCGTAGCTATCAGCCATTTGCTATTTCAAATAACCTTCTACTATGTAAGTATCCCTTCAGGAAGTGAATCATAATGGCTCACCAAAAGTCTATATCTATGGTATCTCTTAGTAAGTTTTGTCTTTTCCCCACCCATCCTATTCTCTGTCCTGTCATCAATTTACTCATGTAAATTAGTTAAGTTACACGCTGTTTCCCTTTACCCCTCTTGCCTTCCGTAGGTCTAGAGCGTCCCAACGTGGGGCATGCTAATATTATGGTGGTCCATGCATAAGATGTGTACTCTTCGGCTTACTATCAGTCAGCTGTTTTCTATGCATAATAAAAGCTTAGACAATCATCTATCTTTCGATACATGACTGACAAGGTGTTATAGAGTAGTTTCACAGTGGAGGCTTGTATTTTAGTAAGTCGGTCCTAAAATAGGTTCGATGTACAAAACGTTAGGAACTTGATATAATAGTTAATGACGCAGCAATCTAGTTGTGGTGGTTGATACTTTAATATCCGACCAACGGTCGTCCGACATCGACTGACTGACCAACTCACTTAGCGACTTAGCGACTGCTACTACTCCTACTTATTATAGGTTGGAGAGTCTATTAACAATACAATAGATGTGTTCCAGTATAACACAAGGCAGATTTTTTTCCTGCAGTAGGTTGCCATTTCTTTCTGCGGTAGGCCAGTTGCCATCCAAGACTATAGAACGCGGTCTGTCCTGTTATTTACCCATAGATGGTGGAAGAAATAGAGGATTCATACCTTTCACAAAGTATTAGCACTTAAGTGAATGTAATTGACTCGACTGGAATTCGAACTCGACTCTCTGATTCCTCAATCCGAGCCGCTATCCATTATTCTGCCGTGCCTCCTCAGCTTACTATTCCAACAGAATAAGAAGGCAATTCGAGAATGAGTTATTAACTTAATTGTTTTCTAATGAGTCTGAGTGAGAATGTTAATGTTAATGCGTGTTAATATATATAATGAATATACCGTATGCATGCATAAAATATTTTTCTCTGTGTGTACGTGCATGTGTAAATGGTATGCATTTAAAAATTAAATATTACAGTGGGAGCACGAGAATTTTTATAATACCAAAATGGGTGATGGTTCAAAATTGGTTGGGAACCACTGGTCAATAGGGTATCAGATTCTCCAAACTTTCGTTATATCTCCAAGACATTTCGATTGTCTTTTTTTTTTTTTCTAATTCTACGTATATTTTTTATAAGACTTCATCTTTACTCACATGTTACTTTCGAGATATTTAACTGTCAGTACATGGATCTTTTTCATATCACCGACTATTAGCTCGCATCTTTACGCTGTTTCTCTTGCTCACTACCAGACATCCAATCTTCTTGCAGTTGATTATTCTAGTTTTCCTTTGCTACATTTTCTAGTGCAGTTATGTTTTTGCGTCTTCCTTTAATACTGAGTCATTTGTGTATTGTATGATGTTTAAGATGGCCTTCACCGATAATAAATTCACAGTACGATATCTAGTTTTTTTAGGATTGCCTCACTGTGAACTTTGAATAAATCTCTTAAGTAAACACATTCCTCTATTACGCCTATTTTCTTGTATCTAGTTCATTTTTCATCCGTATACAAGCGATTTGAAACTAGTTTCTATTCTGGTTTATTCTAAGATCTTTCCAAAATAAATCAAGTTTTCCTAGCAGTTCAAATAGATGTTTAAATGTAATCTACATCAACCATTTCCATAAAATGTCAGGTATTATAAAGACGCGTTATTTGGATCGATGGGTATTAAGCTTTTTAAAGACAATATGGTAAACCTATTTCGTTTATAGCAGACAACCACAGTCAGGAATGAGAGATAAAGCTGTGTTCGAAAAAAAAAAACTGTCCGAACATAACAAATTGGTAAAAAGTATACATATCTAATATTGCGGTTAGAGCGATGCTTTGTTATATTCTGAAGCCATTAACGTCTGATGGATCTGCTCTAATATACTAATCAGTTAGTTATGTGCCATGGATAATAAACGCTTAGGCGATCATGTATCTTTCCATACATGCGTGTCGAGACAGATTTTTTTTCCTGCGTTAAGTTGCCATTTCTTTCAGTGCTAAACCATCCAACACGGTCTGTCCTACTTTTTTCCCATAGATGCGTGGGGTAGATGATTCATACCTTTCCCAAGAATACTAGCACTTAAATGAGTGTAATGGATTTGGCAGGAATTTGAACTATAATCTCCGATTCCTCAATTCGAAATACTTTCCCGTAATGACACCATTTTAATGAAGTTCCCACTATTGTAGTTTTTTTCAGTTTAAATTTACCTGAATGTCTGAGAAATTATAATAATAATTCAGCCATTCATTCGACCAGTTATTCTCGTAATAGTTTCGGTAATTCTAATGCATATTCCAAGAACTGATAACCATATTCTAAGATCTAGTATAGTCTTGAAGGCCGTATGGAAGAAGAGACATTAATTTGAAATTCCAACGCTCTGCTATTTGATGAACAATTGATATAAACGCTGAATGCATATGGACATTGGTTAAGCATTTCAGTTTACGGAGATCTATTCCTGGATCAAATAGTTAACACCATCTTTTAAAATCAGTTAGAAGTTAGTTTACCATAGATAGCGGAATTAAACAGGTAGGATGAACAGATAACTTTAAATATGACAGGCAACTGAAGAATACGGGACATAGAAACAGTCGTTTATTACGAACTGGAGAAAGCGTATTTATTGTCTGCCAGAAAACTATTGTCGGACACAAAACTATGACATCCCTCGACCTCTAACTTTGCTTTCCTCTTTCCAGGCAACAATTCCTTCAAGGCACCAATTAGTAAGCCTTGTATTAGATCTTTTACTATTTTAAATGAGTTTCAAAAATTTAGCACTAATGGAATCGAAGAGTGCATGTAAATTAGCTACATTTTAAGATCGTCTAATTTCAGTTTGTCAGCTTATGATCTGCGATGGTGCGTCTCATATGATTTTGGGAGGTTTCACTTCGCGCTGAAAGAATTTTAGTCTATGACACACAACCCTATGACTTTTTATATTTCCATTCACCGCAGTTCATGTTCTTTCTGAATTTTCTGCAAGCCAGACAGTTCTTAATTACAACTTATTTTTATTCTACGATATTTCCCAAATATACGTTATTGTGCTATGACTACAATCATTGCTGGCCTCAATGTTCTTCTAATTACGATCGAATTATGATTATCATCATCATCATCATCATTATTCTCTGTTTCCATCTACAGCAGGTGTAAACTCTCATAGAGATCAGCAAAAGAAACATCATAACATGCGAATTACAAATTATAGATACCAAAATCAAGCTAGTACAACAACCATTAAAACTATTGAGGAAATGTTTTAACAGATGATGAAAAGTGCGACATCGAAATTCCAAGGTACACTGCGATAGAGAAATATGCCTTCTAAAAACTGAGCAAAATGTTAAGAAATAAGAAAATTTCGTTAGAAACAAAGAAAAGAATTTTGAACTATTACGCAATATTTGTCCTCCTCCTGCAGTGAATTCTGAACAATCTACTCACGGATGAAGAAGATATATGAAGCAACAGAAATGTGGTTCTAAAGAAGGATGCTGAGGATGACATTGGCTGAATATGTGAGAAACGACGACGTTTTAAAGAAAAAGGAAACAAAAAGGGTACTTAACTTCAGACTGTTGAAATTTCTAAGGGGCATAACGAAGAAAGAGGACACGGAAAATTAGACACTCACAGGACAGATTGAAGGGAATAAGAACAGAGGAAAGCAGCGCATAACCCCTCCCCAATGATCTTGTAGAAGTTGTTAGCACAACAGGGATAAGGGGAGATAAAAAAAAATTACAAAATTTACTAAACCCTAAAAGCACTGGAAATTTTGGCCAGATCGCTCACGTCTTGAAGGGACATAGCATATTACGGACTTCATCAGTTTTATATAATCTCATCATCAGATTGATAAAAGAATTATGTTATTCCTTCACCTATTTTTTCTTTTATATTTCCTTTCACAGGTAATAATGTCCTAGTTGCATTATCACATTGCTTGGGTTGAAATGAGTAAAAATGTTTGAATAAATGAAATCATTAAAAATGATAAGGATGGTATTGAAAAGTAAATGCAGAATAGTCACATGTCTAAGAATGGTTAATTTTCACATTGGCTATCGACTTCGGATCTCTGAAAGTGCTCATTATCGTGACTTGAGCGCTTATTAGGACTTAAATTTAGACCTCAAGTGGAACTCCTACCTACGATCCATTGCTAAAGATACCAGGAAAATGGTCGGCTCCCTGTACCGCTCCAGCAATTACCTGACTCCTCCTGCAATCCTCTACTTTTATAAGAGCCAGATCAGAGCCATAATGGAGTTCTGCTGAGATACCGTGTGTAACAATAAACTTGTCCAATTGCTAGATTAAGTTTTGAACAGTTGTAGCCTAGAAATGATTAATGATATCTTACTGGAATTCTCCGGGTTTTTCATAACACTATTGCACTCTACTTTAAGATGAAATGATGATCCCTCCTGTTATTTTGACCTCCTAATCCAGTTTTCCTCTCAACGCTTCCGTCTTTTTAAAATTTATTCACCGTTCTATTGATGGTTCTTAAATGAAACTGAAGAGGAAAGCCAGAGTATGAATGTTGGTAACATTACTGAAGTCCTGATCTTTTTCCTCTCACTATTGCTTATTTGGGAAGATATAGTGCGGCTGACACAAAGCCTGTTGTCTTTTTAGCTGAATAACTCAAAGGGATTTTCAGTGATTCTTACGACAAATAGTGTCAAGATGGCTAAACTTCGTATATGAAAACCTGCAAAAAAGAAACAATTAGTTTTTAGTTTTTTTTGTTTTGTTTTTTGTTGCTTGTTTTATTTTCATTTTGTTTTTCTTTTCAGATATTAAACATTATATGGGATAGATAATTACGCTGTTACACCCAGTATATTGGTAGTAGCATCCCAGTCTTTACACACTCGAGTCCAAAAGCGTCGCCGCTACCTGGTAGCTGACGAATTATTTTTCCGCTTTGCAACCTTTCCCTCACAGACGAGAGAACACAGACCTCTCACTGCTTTGTCGCTATTTTAACGGCGAGTGAACTACACTCCTTAGTTCCACCACGGCTAACCTTCCCAGCTAAGGCCCGCCATGCCACCACGCACATTGCATCAAACCACTCTCATTCCCTTTATTGCCCTCAAGTAAGATATAATTTCCGATCAAGAAGCTTCTTCCCACAAAGAGCTTCCTTTTGGAACTCCCAAGAGCCTGCTACCCATATCACTATAATCTTAACTTGTTCTATGGTTAACCGTTATTTTACGCACATATCAGCGTAAGGAATGATTTTGGAAGATATCAATTGGTTTGAAGTTGTTTTTGAGTACTACTGCACGAACTAAACTATATACAAGAAGAACGTATATAATATATATTTTTAGTTTCAGTGTGTACAGTTTCACGTGATCATTATAGCATATCTTTAAACTTTCCAAAATCCTGCAGGGTTTTACTGCAACTTCTTGTCCGTTATTTCACAATACCAAATATCGAAACGTGCCTATCAACACCAAGAACGTCATCAATCTACGCTTAGTAACAATTCAACTCTCTAAGTTTTGTTCACCACTGCATTGAAATCACAACACTTTGGGTCATATCATCGGAAAAAAGCGTTCAGTTAAAGGTCGAAACATCCGGAAAAGACATGGCACGTGGAACTAGAACAGTCCATCCAGGTGGACAAAATAAAGGTTTCAGTTCGAATTTCCAATCACCTGACGAAAGCTGCGGCTTATAACGGCCAAAACATCGTGAATATGACAATAGAGATGAGGATAACACCCCGAAAATGGAAATTATGTAAATAAAGATGAAAAAATTTGTTCAACAGTAAATCATGTAAATTATGATTGTTCTACAGCCCAGAAATTAAGAAAGGAATTAATATTTCCTTCCTCTCGATTCTTGCTGCTTTCTGTCGCGGAACTTCATTCTACAGCCGAGTGTTTGTTGCTTATTAATATTCTTTATCCAGGCTGGTTACTAATGACGATAAGTAGAAAGTTTGAAACGTTTTGATAGAAAGCAACAGCAATTATTATAATTAAAACATTATTCAAGCATGTCTTTTATTCCGTACTTATACGTAAAGATTTTGGGTACATCTTGGATTATTGAGAAGAATTGCAAAGACAAAATAATCTTTGTTGAAAAAAAAAAACTGATTTCTTCGAGATTTTTATTTCTGCTTAATCAGATTTATAAATATTTAAATTCCCCTAAAACCCTACGAATGATTTTGTTATTTTCTATAACAGAGCAGAATTAAGACATCTCGATGTACATGATAATATTTTATCTTCAGATATAACTGGATTTAATGAAAAGTATGTTTAATTTCCTCAAAGCATATTTAAAATATTGACAGATTTACAAAGATTTCATTCTGCTAGTTAATATATTTTATCTATGATTCTTTCATATCTTTCAGAAAAAGTAATGAAATGATATTATTTCCCCAGAGCTTATACAAATACTGAGAGATTTATGCAAATTTATGTAAAGTAAGCTTCTCCTTCAAAGATATTATCATCGGTTATTTTGAAATATTTGGAAAAGGAGGATTTTTAAAGTCTGAAAAACTTTTGCGCTCCTTGTCTGAATGCTGAAAGCAGAGGCTTTTAAATTTAGTTATATCTTTTTGGTCTTTGATTACTTCTTCATCTTGGTACTTAGTAAGTGTAGAAAAATCGATATCTCATTAAAATTGCGGAGAATTCACAGCTGCCTCCTTGTTTGCACATATTTTTTTTATTTTCATTTTTATGTAGATATCTACTAAACTTAGCTTAGCCTGACACTTCGACACAATTGGAAAATTCGTTATTGGCTCATTATTAATGATTCCTAGAAGAATAATCAGCTTACTACCCCTCGAATAAAGGAGCCGATTTTACTTTTTATATGAATAAGTATATAAAATATCGTGTGTTTACGTTCTCGTCACTTACTCGAGATTTAAAAAATAACCAGAGATTTGGGTGCAAACGCATAGGAGAATGATTAGAAGAGAGATTCTCAACTGCCGTACCGCGAACAGAAGTGCCGCGAAATCGCGAAATATACGTGTATCACTATCCATATATATATATATATATATATATATATATATATATATATATATATATATGTATGTATGTATCAATATCCATATATATAATATATATATATATAAATATATACATATATAAGTAATATATATATATATATATATATATATATATATATATGTATATATGAGAAATCTATAAGTATCACTATCCATATATATAAATATATATAATATATATGTAAGTAATATATAAGTAACATTATCCATATATATATATATATATATATATATATATATATATATAACCAATAGATATATAAATAATATAAATATATATATAAGCAAAATATATAAAAATATTTAAGTATCACTATCCATATATATAAATATAAATGTAATATATATAAATACTATATAATATCACTATCCATATATATAAATATGTAAGTTATATATATGAATAATATATATATATATAAATATATATATATATATATATATATATATATATATATATATATATATATATATAGTAATATATATATATGTATATAAGTAATATATATATAAAAGTATATAAGTATTAGTATTCATTTATATAAATGCATAAGTAATATATATAAGCGATATATATATGTATGTATATATAAATATATATATATAAGTAATATAAAAGAAATATGTAAGTATCACTATTCATATATATATATATATATATATATATATATGTTGCGTGTGTGTGTGTGTGTATGTATGTGTGTGCCTGAGGGTGTCTCTGTGTGTGTAGCAGTCATAATGGTACAGCGTTCGTATTTGTATAAACATTTTTCAATAATTATTTTCACATTTCTTCGATTCAGTCAGCTATGAAAATTGTGATACACGCTTAGCCCATCATCTATCTTTCGATTGAGGCAGATTTTTTTTCAAGAGTAGGTTGCTATTTCTTTCTGCGTAAACCAGTTGCTATCCAAGGCTATAGAACCCGGTCTGTCCTGCTATTTACCCATAGCTGGTAGGAGAAGAGCTGGTGTGCGAATAAGAAGATTCACACCTTTTCCAAGGGTATTAGCACGTACGTGAATGTAATGTGTTCGATTGGATTTTAAATAATTTGTGCTAATATTCCTTAATATTCAAATTAATTTCATATTTATATGTATTTATGGTTATAATCTATTTAATAACATTTAAATTGATGCCTTTAAATATTTTACTATGTATGCTGTGATATTTTTATTTGTTCTTAATTGTGCCGTTGCTTAAAAAGGTTGAGAAATACTATTTTAGAATGTTCGCTTCCTGACTATGAGATTTTTCAGGAATAGTGCTTCTTGATAATACCAGAAAATCCCAGCATGGCACATTATCAAAACGTGCCGGAAAAGGACGACGGGAGTTAACCCAAGTTTTGTGCTTGAAGTCGTCGATCGTTGTGCTAGCGCAAAGTAACAAGTCATCGTGACCGAGGGTACTGAGATGTTACCCTCTTCCCAAGAAGCTATAACTAAGCTCCACGATTGATGATCAGCTTGAGAAATGCAGCTACACGTACAAATATTTCATCATTTGGCAGTCGCTTCTGTGGAGAACATTTCTTTTAGCCTGGCTGCGTCTGATTTCTTCAAAGAGATATATTCTCTCGTAAATATGTTTTTTTCTTTTTTTTATGTGTCGTTTCCTTTCAGGACATAGGCGATCATGTCTCCCCGCTTCCCCTTATAGCTCTCAATATGTTTCTTCCCTCTGCCACCTTCCCAGGACCACCTTCTGTCATTCACTTGCTCAAGCCCGCCAGGTATGATATACGTTGCTTTCCCTTGTCTCTCTTTCCGTCTATTCGACTTAGGAGTATCAAATTTTCCAGGCCCTCCTATCTCATTACGAGTCCCAGAAACTTCACTGGCCTCTTCCTGATATTAAGTATAAGATTCCCTCTTGTTTGTATCTTCTCCAAGACCTCATCCTTGTTCTCATGCTCGTTCCATAGAAATTTAAATTGGTTACTGGCATCATTCACCTATTTATTCTGATTAGTTTTAATACCTGAATGTGTCTTGTTTGCAGAATCTTAAAAAAACGTGATTTCGGGTGATATATATATATATATATATATATATATATATATATATATATATATATATATGAAAGAAATATGTTGTAGTGGTTCCAACGAGAGAAAAGTATGTATATTAAAAAGAAGAGAAGAGAGGTGCCGCAAACGTTTTTGGTTGTAATGTGGATTTATTTAGAAAAAAATATTATGCTTTTTTTACATAATTTTACGACACGTGTTTCTGGTCTCGCGACCGTCTTCATGTAAACGCGGAGATTTCCACATATTATTAAAAGTAATTAATTTTTTCCTTATGTTCAATGTTAAATATTCTCGATATGAGACATTCTCTGTTTGTGTGTTGGTAATCCGAATTTCTTTCTTGAATATATATATATATATTCTTTAAGCATTTCACACTAAGCAAGTTTGGAATGTCCCTTGTATGCAGGGGGTGACAGAGAGTGAAGGTGAGATAAAGGACTGGGTATAGGGAGTACCGAGGAAAGGATAGAAGTTGAACGTAGTTCAAGAAAATAGAAGACGGCAATCGACGTTACATTTAAATTTTCGAAGATTGTAGTTATCAGTGAAGCAAGGAAACGGAAGAGAGTTCCACCGGCAGAAAGTGTGAGCCAAAAAATGTTGGAGTAGAAGTGAACGTTAAATTTAACTAATTCAATACTAAAAGGGTGGGACCTAGACGCAAATCTATTAGCACACTTCAACCCCTTAGTCCGGGCACCAGGGAAAAATACTCGTCAGAGCAGTTGCAATGAAAATATTTGTAGAAAAGACAGAGGGAAGACACGACACTTCGGTGAGAAAGTGACTGAAGGTGAGATGCCAAGACAGGTTCGATTATATTACAGATCCTTCGCTGGATTTTGTCAAGAACCTCGATGCGAGTAGCAGAAGCGCCAGACCAGATATGGTAACAGTATTCAATGTATAGACGAATTGTAGATTTGTAAACGTGCAAGATGGACTCTGATGAGAAAAACCCACTGACACGACACAGTGACCAAAGTTTCCTTGCAGTAGATGTAGTTATTGATTCGATGTAGCCGTTAAACCTCAAGTCAGTTGAAAATATTACACCAATAACGTGCAGTGTGTTGCTCTTCATGAGTCTAGCATCAGCCATGTTGATGGCAGCTAGGAAAGATATTCTATGATGGTAATGTGAGCAGTTTCGTTTTGGAAGCATTCAAATTTACGAAACATTTCAGGCCCAGTTAACCACAGATTGAAAGTACTTTTCAAGAGTAGCGGGCAGATTAACTTTGTCAGCTCTGATAGATTTTCTATACAGACAGGAGTAAATGGTAATTTCATCAGTATAAATTGGATAGGAAATTTTGATCTATATCTTTTATTTAATCTCCAGCGGTCGACTTCGTCTCATTGCTCATGTCTAGGGGGTATATCGTCTAGTACTGATTTTTAGTACTACTTAGTTATTGCTCACCTGTATAATGCAATTAATAACTTTTCACCCCAGAAATTCAGAGAGGAGTTACGGCCTTTATCTGCTCACATTGTAGTTTATCTGGCATTATTATTTTCTCCAAACAAATGGCCCGTCTACCGTTGGCTGTATTCATGGATTTCTGTTCCAAAACTTTCATGTCCGGTCTCTTTAAAATTCATGGAACGTTAGGGATGGACAATAAGCAGCGTTAGAGTACCTTGCCCCTGATATATTTCTGGCATTTTACCGAGGTTTCACAAGAGTAATAAAAACATGAGACCATACATGGTCTTTAAATAAAATATTTCTGTCAACCCAAATACGGCATTCTAAAAAGCCTATCTACCTTTATTGTCTTTCTCTGAAAAATTGGCTTAAGAGAAAGAATTTATGAATTTTAACCAATATTATTGCTAACTGTTAATCTCGCGATTACCAGTATCTTTAATCATAAATCTGATATTCCAGACTCAGAATTTTGTGATTTGTATAGTTAAATTTAACCGCCACTTCTTCAGGTGATAGAATTTGGGATTTCGAATAGAACCCTTTATTTTGCTTACCGGTGATTTTCTGGATATCCCATTTTCAGTTATTTTATTTTAGTAACTCATCTCTCCAAGTTTTTATTTACCTTTGCTCTGACCAGGTATTGAATTCACTGAACTTAGTGGATAAAAGCGTTGATTAGACTAGAACAATCTACCTTGGTGGGCAAAACTATATCACCTGAAGAAGACCGGAGCCTACAACGACCGAAATATCGTGAATGTGACAATAAATATGGGCACAACAGTCCAAACAATGTAAGTAGTGTAAATAGTTACAATACCTCATCTCAGAAATATAGACAGTTTCTGAAGGATGCCGGAGCGTACAAGGGACGAAAAGTCGTGAATATGGCAATAAAAACGAGAACAACAATCAAAGAATGGTGTAAAAGTTACAATACCTCATCTCAGAAATAAAGCTGTAATAATTTCAAGTACATTCTATTTTAAATCGAAACGGATCGACCAGTACGTTTATGTGTGTGGGTGGGACTACAAAGATCTAATTTACAGCACGAGCAAACGTTTATGCGCATACTGCGTAACAAATAATCTATAATAAAGTTCATTTTCTCCAAAGCAGGAGCGAAGCTGCAAGAGTGGCGTAACCAGTAATGATTAAAATCTTTATAGTAGTAATGGTTTTTGGCTTTTCGTAATGACTAATTTTCCATGAGGCTTCCTATAAATATTTCATTATAAATTATTCGTAAAAAAAATCATTGATTTTGGTTACTCTTAAATATTGCCCAGGGATATTGATTCTCTTTACATCTTTTCTCCCTTTTAAGTAGACATCGTTTTTTAATCTACTATTCGAAGAGTCTGCCTCCAAAGGGTGGGGGCATTTCTAATTATCCAATTAAATTGAATTTATTGGATTCGGCCAAAATGCTTTCTTAATTAGATAATTTTTCCTAAAACCTTATATATATATATATATATATATATATATATATATATATATATATATATATATATAAATATATATATAAAATATATATATATATATATATATATATATATATATATAAACTTATATATATATATGCAAACTTTTATATGTGTGTAAACTTATATATATATATATATATATATATAAACTTGTATATATATATATACATAAACTTATATAGATATATAAACTTATATATATATATATATATGAACTTATATATATAAACTTACATATATATATCAACTCATATACACACACATATATATATATATATATATATATATATATATATATATATATATATATATATCAACTCATATACATATATCCACCTGTAAAAAATGATTGAAAATAATGGAAGCTTCAATAATAAAAAGAAAAAGCCAACAATGACACAATGTGCTAACCGTATTCGGAAATTAAAAACCCTCTCTACAACACACTAAAACATACACATAACGCACACACTCAATTAAGCTGAAAAATCGAATCATCCTTGTTAATGGCGAAAGGCATAGCCGAAAGTGCTCGGAAGTCTAAAACATTTGGACAATTTTTACACACACTTTGTCCAGGAAAGAAAGCTCCGGATCGAACACAAGAAAAATTTTATAAAAAGCTTAACCCTAGAAATATAGTCTTAAGGTGGGCTATATTTATGGAATAAATTTCTCAATATCAGAGATAGAGCGTGTGTAAATATAAAAGTGAACATAGAAGTCAACACTTAGAGGCGACAGTCTGTTTCATGCTATATGCAATCGTCAGGCCACCTAATGATTGCATATAGCATGAAACAGACTGTCGCCTCTAAGCGTTGTCTTATGTTACTTATATATATATATATATATATATATATATATATATATATATATATATATATATATATATAAATATAAAATTATATATATAAAATTTATATAAATATATATATATATATATATATATATATATATATATATATATATATATATATATAAATATAGATAACTAGATTCGTTTTGAAAAACCTTCGAATTTTTGATTTGCTAATCAAATCAATCTCGAAGGGAAAAAAAAAAGTTTTAAAAAAAAAAAAAAAAAGAAAGAGCTACAAACACGAACTTCTGCCGACAAAAAAATCGCACAGATGCAGGTCTGAAGCCCAAAGAAAAAACCCCGATACGAGTAACAACTAACTAACAAAAGTGCTCAATACAACTCAATCCACTGAGGATTTTTTTTTTTTTGTTGAATAAATATTTATCCCCCCGACCACTTAGGTTGTTTTTGTTTGTTTTTTTGTTTTTGTCACGTCGTATGATTTTAGCTATCACCCATAAATATGTGTTTCTCTTTGCCTCGTAAGCCAAACTTTCCCTGACGATCCGTTTAGGTGAAACCTAGGTAGGTTTGTCTGGCTCACTAGGTGTATCTCTCTCTCTCTCTCTCTCTCTATATATATATATATATATATATATATATATATATATATTGAACATGAGGTCCGAGTTCGAATGTCACCACGATTGTTTTGTCAGGAAGGAAACTGACGTTATCGGCCGGGGGTTGATCCCAGCGTACGGCGCCTTTAGAAAGTTGCTGCAAAACCATACCACCGGTTGACCCTAGTCTTTTGAGTGAAAATGGCTAGAAGGGAGCCTTGTGGGTCGTCGATAGCTGTGCTAGCACGAAGTCACCTATCATCGTGGCTGACGGTTTGAGCGTGCTGACATTGTTCAGATTGTTGATCACGCTAGATAACACGCTCACTCCCAGAAACAGTAACTAAGGTCGACTCAGCATAGTTGCAGTCTAAACCACAGTTTGTCTCTGTGTGTGTTGAACAAACGCAAATGTACCTGACCTTGCGTCTGCAATAGGGATTCGCTATCCGCCCTAATAGACGGTTATCCTCAAATACGAGTGGACAGCTGTTACTCAATATATCAAACATTTTAAAGTGTAAACTCGTATTTTAAATGGACGCCCTATTTTTTTATTTTAAACATTGTGTATTACATCTGTTGTTTTGAACACTGTAGTAATCTCAGTCGAGAAAATATGCTTCACTTGCGCCATCCTTGACGAAGAAACAACCGTTGAATTTGATTTGCTTTACCGTTCGTCTCTATATAGTAGTTTATTCTTTAGATAATGCTTTATTTACATTTTGGTTACGAAGCTGAACTGCTATGGACTTTCAAGAAAAATATGTTAGTGAGGTGGCTGAGCTTTCCTTAAAAGGAAAAATAGAGCCTTGCTGTTCTGTGACGCTCTTCCTCGCTAGAGTAGCAAACCCGATCAAACGGTTGATCTTCCTACAATGGAGGCACAGGATCAATTTTTGCCGGGGAGCACATTTTCTTTATTGAGATTTCTCGCGTGCGAAGGCTGATAAAAAGTATCCACTATAATAGTTTTTGCACTACCGTATTTTCCGGCTTAAGATGCTGTGGCTTGGAAGACGTACCTTAATATTGGAAAGAAATTTCTAAGAAAAAAAAAGTTATTCTCAAACAACAACAACATTCACCATGCGTCCCTCACATACTAGCGCCACTTATTTTTTACATTAATCATTCGTCCGATTTTGTTTGTATGGCAATGACACACTAATCCAGAGCAGAAAGGCACCCGCCTCTGCTAGTAAACAGAGTACGTTTAAGTTTGTGGCTCGGCTCCAGGAAGGTTTATCTTCTTGGCAATACTTGTAACATCTAAGTACTGACGTTACATCATATAAAAGGCTAAATTAGATATATAAATAACATTATGGTGTAATGACTCAACATACAAATCCACGTCACTATCAGTCAAGCCAAGTACATGATCGTTCAAGCTTACTTGAGCCTCGGAGTTGCTTTACATTCGTCTTGGAAGAGACGTATTTTCAGCGTATTTTTTAGGAAAAAAAAGTGCGTCTTGTAAGCCGGAAAATACGGTAATAAAAATATATTCAAGATAAAACATTGCAAAATGCGTTTCATGTCCCTGTGTCTGGAATATATCAAGAGAAATCTGGAAAAGTAACGAACGGCAGATGAAGAGAAAAGAATCCATACTGAGAATACGCGATACCCCACGGAGGAAAGGGAAAATGAAAAAGAATAAATAAATAAAGAAAGAAATAAATAAAGAAAGAAAGAAATAAAGAAAGAAAGAAGATGGGTAGAAACTTACAATGGGATGCCTCCACGCAGGAAAGTTATCTTTTCGCGATGATGTACATGTAACTGACCAAACTTTTTCTCCTTGTATCTCTCTTTTCTTGCCTTGCCATATTATTGTTTACCATAGAAAATACAAATGTGTATTACTATAATTTCAATACTTCGTGTGTTCTTTTTTTCTAACATTAGAGGCAAAGGATATTTATAAGTGCGTTAACAATGATTTTCGTCAACAATCATATCTATACATCCATCCAATAATTTTTCGCCTATCCACTTTATTCTGTGAGTGTCAGAGAAAAGCGATAATAACAAAAAAAGTTGCAATATGAGCACTGGTAAAAACATGTATGGTTAACAGCCAAAAATTGCTGTATGAGCACTGGTAAAAATAGTTGCTGAAGACATTAGGTTTATAATACCTAGAATTCATACACAGATGTCCTCAAGGCAGAGTGGATAAAGACATTGGTTAGATCCAGTGACAGTTCAAAACCCGGTTAAGACAGTGGAGAACATTCAGAGGGAAATAACTGACATTCATTAAAAATGGCACGTGGACCTAGAACAGTCTACCCCAGTGAGCGAAATAAAGGGTTAGGTTCGACATTCCAACCACCTGAAGAAGGTCGGAGCATACAACGGCCGAAACGTTGTAATAAATATGGCGACGAAGATGAGGACAATAGTCCGAATAGTGGAAATATTGTTCTCCTAAATTAATCACATCAGAGTAGTGATTTTGGTCCTCATTATGTGCATTATATTTTCGGACTTGTACCAAATCTAAGCACGTTTAGATAATTAACATTATAAGAAATATAGAAATCGAATGACAAAATAGACTTTAAAAAAATTTCATCCAAAATTTATTTCCCGCTAAGGTTTTAAAAGTTTTTTTTATTCAAAATATATTGTTTTAGTTATTGCTCATCTTTTTCTTCTTCAATGTATCGTGTCACTTCGGATCATGGCTCTCCACAATTTCCTGTCCTTTGTAGCTCTTAATAAATTTTGTCTACTTATTTTTTGTAAACCCCGTTCTACCCCCATTTACTCAAGGTCACTTGGTAGTTTCTGCGTTGTTTTCGTCTGTCCCTCTGGCCTTCAATCTCTCCTGTGAGTATCAAATTTCCCAAGCCCTCTTTCCTCATTATGTGCCATAGAAATTTCAACGGTCTCTTTCTGATGGTAAGTATAGGCTTATATTTGCTTGCATTTTTCTCTAAAATTTCGTCGTTGCTTATATGTTCAGTCCATGTTATCCTCAGCATCCTTCTGTAGTACCACATTTCTGTTGCTTCATGTCTATTCTTCATCTGGGAGTAAATTGTCTAGCATTCTCTGCAACATAGGAGAACTGATGTTACATAGCATTTCAGTACACTTTTCTTTGTTTCTAACGAAACTTTCTTGATTCTTAATATTTTCTTAGATTTTGCAAGCATTTTTTGCTATCCCAATGTACATTCTGATATCTGTTTCGCATTTTTCATCATCTGTTAAAACACTTTCTAAATATTTAAGTTGTTCTACTTGTTTGATTTTAATATGTCCAATTGGTAATTTGCCGGGCTTGAACGAATTTAATATGCCACTCAAAACAGCCTTATATATAGGACTGTTTATAAATTCTAAGATATTATTTTTTTATTTTATAGCAAGATAATGAAGTTGAATATACAAGTTTATGAAGGTCCCTGCAGTAAACTATCAATATCCCAATACGTTAGACATTTCTTTTATTTCAGTATATTGGTATTATGTACAGGAGAGTGAATATTAATGTGTCTTATGCCTTTCGAAGATGTATAAATGAATAGAAAAATAGATTTGTAAGGAGAGATCTTTCTTATATACGTCATATTTAGTGGATAATCGTGCTTGAGTAGGCGTCACTGTTTTATTTATTTATTTTTTTTATTTTAACAATGTAAATTTATCTCCACCGGTCTGTGCATTTGAGAATCTTTAACAAAGACAAAAGACTAGGTCGAATCCTACAGAAAAACAGCTTATCTTTATTAAAGACTCTCAAAATCCAAACCAGTAGACGAAAATATATAGTGTAAAAACAGTGATGTCTACTAAAAGAGCTGTATCGGCTAAGTATATCGTAAAAGAGAATAATCTCTGATTAAGGATAAAAAATCTATTAATTCATTAAAGAAGAGATCTGTAAAAATGTATTTGATAAATATATCTTTTAAATCAGTGCATTCTCTTTCTCAGTTTCTTTTTTTCTTTTCTTTTTTTTTTCCTTTTTCTTCTCTTTTTCATATCCGAGATGGGACGCAAATTGAAGAAAAATCCATTACCATTATACCTGCCTCAGCATCAACTAGCACGGTTCAAATTCTACGAATATTTCATGAGCATGCCATCATCATCTTGGTTTTTCTGCATATACGCATTTCCACATAGATAAACATCAAAATGTTTATTCATATGAAGACACATATATATAAACACACACACATACACACGCAAACACGCGCATACACACTAAATTTGAAACGTGACAGCACAATATATATCCCGCTATCTGTACACGTACACACATCTCTCCCACCTCACTCTCTCTTTCTCTCTATGTCTCTCTCTTTCTATATATATATATATATATATATATATATATATATATATATATATATATATATATATTGTGACATTGTCCTAAATGTTGAATGTTAAATCAGACTCATTATCAATTTATCAAAGGGCGCACACACACACACACACACACACACACACACACACACACACACACACACACACATATATATATATATATATATATATATATATATATATATATATATATATATATATATATATACGAATGTAATGAGAGCGAAAATAATATAAATTGTAATGTTCACAGCATTAATTCAGAAGGGAGCGCTATACCAAGGGTAGAGTAATAATTATTTATTATAATTTTTACATACGGACAAAAACAAATTTTTTTGTTCGTATATAAAATATAAATATATATATATATATATATATATATATATATATATATATATATATAAGGAAAACAAATGTTTGACACCGCATATATAGATTTGAAAAGAAGGAAATCAATGAATTCTCCTTTCAACCAACGCTCGTCAAAAAAAAGTACGTTGGGTTACAAATTCATATCCATACAACTTAATACGTTAATACCTTTTTTACAGATATTGAGCACTTTCCACTAAGTACTGCGCATATATATATATATATATATATATATATATATATATATATATATATATATATATATATGTGATAGAATTTTAATAAGACAATAACATCAAACACACTCGCTCGCAGGTTGACCTGTCACTTGCCAAATCCGAATGCAATTTGTGAATATATTCACTAGCACATCATGAACAACCTTAATACAACGATCAACAAATTCTCTACTGTACCCAAATGTAAGGATAAACTCAAAATCTTATTATAATGTTTTTCAACCGTCTTTTTTTCTTTTCTTTTTTATCTCACGGCACGCGTGAACCTATCGTTAAACTTCCGAGGCATTCTTTTTTTTCTTTATTTTATCTCACGGCACGCGTGAACCTATCGTTAAACTCCAGAGGCATGCTTTTTTCTTCTTTTTTTTATCTCACGGCACGCTTGAACCTATCGTTAAACTTCCGAGGCATGCTTTTTTTTCTTTTCTTTTTTATCTCATGGCACGCGTGAACCTATCGTTAAACTTCATGGCACGAGGCATGTTAAACTTTTTTTTTCTTTTTTTTATCTCACGGCACGCGTGAACCTATCGTTAAACTTCCGAGGCATTCTTTTTTTTCTTTATTTTATCTCACGGCACGCGTGAACCTATCGTTAAACTCCCGAGGCATGCTTTTTTTTCTTTTCTTTTTTTTTCTCACGGCACGCGTGAACCTATTGTTAAACTTCCGAAGCATGCTTTTTTTCTCTTTTCTTTTTTTTCAAGAATTTCGCCCTAAGCAAGGCGGGAGTGCCACTAGCACGCAAAGTGTTACAGAGATTGAGACCAAGAGGAGTGCATGACGAAAGGATATAGAGAAGGAGGGGGATCAGGATCAAGATATTAGAAGATGTCGATTGACATTACATTTGAATATTTGAAGATTATAGCTATCAGGGAAGATAGTAGGAGGAAGATAGTTCCACTCAAGAGATTAAGCTGTTGGAGTAGAATAGGCGGTTACATTTAACTATTTCGAGAGTAAAAGGGTGGGACCGCGATACCAACCTACCGGCACGCTTAAATACATGCAGTTGGGGCACCAGTGAAAGTAGCTCGTTAGTTGCCATGAAAATATTTGTAGAAAAAAAAACAGAGAGAAGCCACAGCTCGTCTGTAAGGAGATTCCTATAGACGAGATGCCAGATCAGGACCTATCACATTGCATAGCCGTCTCTGGATTTCATCGAGGACCTCGAGATGAACAGCGGGATCATCAGACTATATGGCAGCAGTATTCAATGCAATAACGAATGGTAGATTTGTATCGATCAGGCGAGAAAAAAACGTCTGACGCGACACAGAGAACTAACTTTCCTTGCGGTAGATGCAGCTATTGATTCAATGAAGTTGTTCCACCTCATGTCAATGGAAAACCTGAGACCAATGAGGCGCAGAGAGACGCTCTCGTGGAGTTGGCCATCAGCAGGCAGGGATGGTTCTCTATAGTGGGTAAATGAGCACAATTTCGTTTACAAGCCATTTCCTACCCCAGTCAACTACAGATGTCGTTTTCGGCCAAGTTAGCTTTGTAAGCAATATCGGATTTACTATTGAGACAAGAGGAAATAGTAATGCCTCCTGCGTAGATGCCTAAAGAGTAAAAACAGATAATACTTTTTATGACTTACTTATTAACAAAATAATTTATTATAATTTATAATAAAAATAATGATTAAAATTGTTAAATAATTATATTTATCTATTTTTCTGTTTACCAAAACATGTTTAGTAAGATCTACACGTCCTCACTACTTCGGGGACAATTCAATACGATTGATTCCTGAAACCATCTTTGGAAGATTTCAACATATATCGGGGTTCACAAAGATAACATTACTTTATTTTTTTCGCAACCAACTGCACTTTAATTATAAAGGACAAAACACTTCACAGGAAAACTTTCTTTCCACTTTGTCATATATTTTTCCCATTAATGTTCATGATATGTAAAAAAATGGCTGATGCCCAACTCCATGATAGCGTTATATTAACAAATTATTTTAGTTTGTATTATTTACATTATTCCGAATGTTATCCTCATCTTCATTGCCATATTCACAACGTTTCGGCCTCTATATCGCTGAGATGAGGCATTATGATTACTTGCATTGTTTACGTTATTCGGACTGTTATCCTCATCTTCATTGCCATATTCACAACGTTTTGGCCTCTATATCGCTGAGATGAGGTATTTACTTGCATTATTTAGATTATTCGGACTGTTATCCTCATCTCCATTGCCATATTTACAACGTTTCCGCCTCTATATCTCTCTGAGATGAGGTATTATGATTACTTGCATTATTTACATTATTCGGACTGTTATCCTCATCTTCATTGCCATATTTACAACGTTTCCCACACTCCGGCCGTCTTCAGGTGATTGCAACTTCGACACGAAACTTTTATCACCCAGTGGATAAAGACGTTGGTTAGATTCAGTGACTAGACCCAAAGAGTTCTGAGTTCAATACCAGGCCACATCAGTGGTGAACCAAAACTTGCAGAGTTGAGTTAAAGAGAAATAACTGAGACATCCGGAAGAGGCATGACACGTGGAACTAGAACCATCTACCCAGGTGGACGAAAATGAAGATGAGGATAACAGTCCGAACAATGTAAATAATACAAGTCTACATAATACTTCATCTCAAAGATATAGACAGTTTTACTTAACTTAGAGGTGATTCGTTTACTTGCTTGATTCCAAGATGTTTGTCTAATTCAAATTAAATAACAGTTCATATTCATATTATGCTTTGCTATTCGGCCCGATATGTTCATCTTAGTTCTTATACTCACCAACTTTTGACCGGTGTGATTGCTAGCCCTTCTCAGTTATTTGTTTTCGTACACGGTAAACTTGAATTTCTAATCTATCACTTTATTAAAGCAATAATGATATGCTGTTCTCAATCGTATGTGATATGCTAGGTAACGTCCTGATATGTCATTCAATTTATTTAATTGATGTTTTAGCAATTATCTTAACTTTTTGATATCTTCATACAAAAATGGCAAATCTACCGAAATAACCCCAAGAAAAACGACATCACCTTTGCAAAATGACATCAATCACATGTTAGATTTTTCGATATTTTTCTTACTGGCTGTCTGCTTTTCCTCCTGGGAGACAGTCAGGCATTTTTTTTTCTTTTCAAATATAAAATAGATACGTAATTTCATCTACAGACCTGTTCATGAGGGAATCTGTTTATTGAAGTACATTTATCTGCTTGCCAATTGGATGATGAGTCTGTTTGTTGAATGAAACTGATCACTAATTAATTTTGGGACGAACTATTTGTGTTTTTGATGAAAAATTTATTTTAATTCCCCGAAATGTCTTTCATCTATCATCAGCAAAAAATGCATTAAATTTTATAACATATTCCACCCATTGGATACATTCTGCAATTAGTTTTTCGTTGAATTTAAAAAAAAAAAAAGAGAGAGAGAAATATTTAAATAACATCCCTGTTAATGTAACTGTGTTTCAGATCAAAGGAATATTATGCTAAAATCGATATATCAATTCCGTTAGCGTTTTCAATAATAATAATAATAACCAAGAACAACAACAACCCCAGAGCAAGTGTATCGGGTTTATGGCAAAGATAACATTGAAAAATCCCAGAAAATCAGCAAATGGTTACTTTTGTGATGTCAACAAATATTCGTTGCCATTTTTGTAATGTCAACGAATACTCGTCTTCATGCCGTTGTAATAGAGACTTTGTAATTGCAGATACAACTATAGTAACGCCGTTGGACAATACTGGTGCCAGCCGCCTTCGAATCACACTCGCACTAATAGTACTTGCTCGATAATACACGCTCAAAAAGTAACCTGAATAGTGATCCGTATAGTGATCAGTATAGAGAAATAGTATAGTGAATAGCATAGAGAAGAGCGATCCGTATAGTAATAGAGAATAGTGTAGAAATAGTGATCAATTAGACGCCACTCTAATTCCCATATATACATTTTCTTTACCATCATGTGATCTACTTATTCAAAATGAGATCGCCTGTGTTTGCTCTCTGGTGATCTGTGTTCAAACCCAAGTGACGTCAGCGACACTTCATTGCTATATAACAGTTATCTAGGTAGTGAAAGGCATGAAACGATAAACCACGTATTCATTGAAAATTCTTATTGCGTCACAAAGCTAAGGATAAGTAGTAAATTATATGCATTTTCTTTGCAGAAATTCTGATGTTAAGTGATACTTAACGTGTTGAATGTCTATATTTTCTTTACTTATTCCTTATGTGCTGCTTCCCGTCAGGGCGGCGTAAGCGACCATGGCTCTTTACATTTTCATGTCCTTCGTTGCTCTTAACAAATTCTGTCTTCTTGTTATTTCTCCTAAACTTTGTTCCGCCATCCATTTACTCAGATTCACTAAATATGTTATGCGTTGATTTCTTTTGTCTCCCTAGCCTTCAAACTGCCCTGTGAGTATCCGATTTTCCAAGCCCTCTTTCCTCATAAGTTTCATTTTGTTCTCTTTTTCTAAAGCTTCAGCGTTGCTCACATGTTCTGTCCGAGGTCTTCTCAGCATACTTTGATGATAATATTTTGAATAAACGAGCAGTTTATCTTAATCTATCGTCAACTGGAGCTATCTTGTAAACTTGCTTGCCTTTACTCCTTTGATCATACCCACTGTTCCAATTATATTTATAGCAGTATTTTAAGATGCCACATTTTTCAATTTCAATCTTATATTTAATTATTTTGCACTATAGCAATACGATTTCTCACACATCCTTAGTTGATGAAGAGATAGGTTAGTTTTAACTCAATTTAATGGCCAGGGTTTCTCAGGAATATTGTCTCCAGCCCATATTTGAATTGTCAAACATAATGTTTTGTTAGTGATTTTAGTAAAAGTAGGGTCATTTGAAAACTGAGCACCCAAAACCTGTCTGAGTGGTCCACTTTATTGGTTGGTGGAAGACGAGTAGAAGGATAGGGTTGATAGGTCCCTCAGCTTGCATCCATAAAATGATTCGGACAGTGACTGAAGGAGCAGAGGGATACGGTTAGGCAGGCAGTGAGGGGTTCGTTTTCCGTGTCCAGTACTTAGTGAGACGTCAGATAGAAAAAGACGTTTTATCGTAGCAGAAGAAAAACATTGCCAAGTGAGAAATCATAGGATTTTTTTATTTGTTTTTTCAGGGCTACTTCCCAACGCAGTAAATGTCTTGAAAAGCATTTGTCGCTATTGTTTTGTTCACAACGATCACGGCCATAATCTAGACGAATCTGTGGAACATAGCGAGCGCCGATGCATTCGAAGACAGCGGTACTTGGATGCCATCTACTTGTGCACTGACGTACAGAATCGCATGATCACCACTATATTCTTTAAAATATAACCCATATACTGATGCCATAAGTTTTAGCTGATCTACAAATAAAAAATGACTTGATAAATTATTGGTAGATACATTACTTGAAACTTCTATGGAACTTTTAGAAGACCAGTGCCAATAACATATACAACAATCATGTAAGTATTCATGCTACTGTATTATATTTTATAATACTATAGCAACATTCTCAGAGAAAATCACAGAATAGTCAGATTTCGATACAGGCATAAGCAGGAATTCAGCAGTTTTTGAAGACATTCTTCCAAATGTTCTATAGCGTCCTCTTCAGTTTTGGAGGCCAGCTTCAACCAACATTTTGGGAATTCATCGAAATATAAACAAACAGATTAAAGAAATACCGAAACCAGGAATATCCATCTGTAATTTATTTAAAAAACAAAAGCTTGTCTTTAAACATTTTTTTCAATTTCATCTTTCAAATGATAGGAAACCCTTAAAGCAAATACAGGTCTTAAAAATGTCTTCCGCTTTATAATCTTCAAGAAAGGAAGCCTCAACATCTGAGGCAAATATAGAAACATAACTATCGCAGGAAAAGTTATTACTATAATCTTGCTCAGCTGTTTTAAGTTGTTTCTGACAAGACCCTGTTTGAGTCACAACGCAGAATTCTAGCCTCCAGAGAAAGAAATATATTATAGAGCAAAAATCAAGAGAATAAACAAGAACTATTGTAGATCAAAATTTGCTTTTAGAGCTGTTTTGTTGATTATTTCTTTTAAAACATGTTAGGTGGACGATTTTTAACATCTACCCCAAAGCCCAACGTTGGTTTAATTGAAAAACTATTTCGGTAAAATAACACGAGTATTTTCAAAGAGATAATGGAGGTGAACTTACTGCAGCGTTGTTCCCTCTATACCTAACAACCATGCTCACGAAACGACAAACAAGCCAGTTATGTTTTAACGTAGATTTCTTAAACTGCCAAATCTTCGCTTACACAGAGTATTGAACAATATTAGGTTTACCGAACTGCATTCGACAAGGATTCATCAATACAATTGGTTCGAAACAGACAGTTAACGATTTTCACATACAGTCGTCTTGCTTTCTTCGTTTTTTTTTTGGGGGGGTTGTGTTTATAAAACAGGCCGAAAAACAATACACACTTATAAACGAGAAGGAGTTGGGGCAAGGAAAACAGTGAATTTAATTTGCTGAAAACTGGCTTTAATTTGCCGAAAGCGTTAATTAAATTTTCACTTCGTTGACGACACAATAAAGGTGTAAACCAAAAGAAAGATAACATTTATAACTGAGTATTGTTTTTAAATCATGTATCATGAGTTCAGAATCTGCTGACGGTAAAAGGATCAAATTTCAAATGTAAATTCTATGTCCATTTAAAAATAGTACAAGGGACAGCTGGAAATTTTATAGGTGAGTCAAGATATTCTCACGTAATGTGAAAAAAAATGAGAATTTTTGCGGTTCTCACATGTCGTTCCATTGCTTGGATCCCATTGGCGAAGAAGCTTCCATTCTGTTGGTAAAAAAAAAGTCATCAACAGCAGATATGAAATCATTCCCAGCAAAAAAGTTCGAGAACAGATGATAGTAAAATTTAATGAACCTGCAGTATACGGAGGGTAATCAACCCATTCAAATCCACAGAAACGCAAAGCATCTATTGAAACCAGAGGCTTCCATACTGAAGCATTACCCACGAGTAACAAGACCGCTTTTCTTCAGGTTTTCTGTGCGTTCAGTCTTGACGGGCTTTCGTATCTACCTCAGGAAGTTGGCATAGTGCTTTCCTTTTATTGTGTGGCCCTTTTACAGATAATCAGTACAGTGCCTTTTTCATTCCATACCACTCAGGCTATCAACTTGATAGTCTTTCGTGTCTACCTCAGGAAGTTGGCATAGTAATTTCCGTTTATTGTGTGGCCCTTTTAAAGATAATCAATACAGTCCCTTTTTCATTCTATAACACTCAGGCTATCAACTTGATAGTCTTTCGTATCTACCTCAGGAAGTTGGCATAGTACTTTCTGTTTATTGTGTGGCCCTTTTAAAGATAATCAATACAACCCTTTTTCATTCTATAACACTCAGGCTATCAACTTGATAGTCTTTCGTATCTACCTCCGGAAGTTGGCATAGTAATTTCCGTTTATTGTGTGGCCCTTTTAAAGATAAACAATACATTCCCTTTTTCATTCCATAACACTCAGGCTATTAACTTCCACATGAAAGATTTTTAGCCTACCTTAGAGAATGTGGGGAGGAGTGTTTTCTCTGCATATACTGTCTCATTCACTGTAGCTCCAAGTGGCCACGCAGCGATTAAAATGTTTCTTCATGCCAAATTCAATGTAAAAAATATTCTCTATACTCACGGGATATGCTAATAGCATTGGCTGTTTGATTTATAGTCAATCGCCTCCCATCCATCAACATGTGGTGAAAACAATCAACGGTTTTCTCAGAGGTAGTTGCAGGAGGTCCACACCTTAGGTCAGTTCAAGAATCTTCCTCATCATTCTAAATTCAGTTGCACAAGTTTGCACTGTTGATAAAGCTGGGGTTATCCCTTAATATAATAATATGAATGTCCTTGGTGGGTCTAAACCTTTTTTCTACACGCACTTGATAACACCATGATGCCAAACGTTGTCCATTTTCAAAAGAAAACGTTAACATCTATTTTTAAGTTGTTGTGTCGGAAACCTACCACCGCTCTTGAAGATGAACTTGTCTACGTCTGTGAACAAAGACTTTAAATAGTGGCATGTCAGTTGACATGGGAGAAGACAGATAGACAGAGAGGGTGAGACCTCCGAGTCTAGCTGAGTCGTGATACAGTCTTTGACTGTAAGCGACGTCTGTCGAACTCTGCGTTAGCAGAGAGGAACCCGGACGAAGCTTTGCCGAAGCCGGACGAAGCTTTGCCTCGTAATTGCAACAAGAACACGAAAAACAGTTCATGTATCTTCTTCTATATGCTGTGTCCCTTCAAGACGTGGGTGATTATGGTTTTCTATAACTTCCTCTCATTTCTAGTAAGTCTAGTTTTCTTCCATCTCTTCTAATCGCTGTTCTAATGACAATTTACAAGTGCTCATATTTAATGAGCTTGAGTAAATGCAGGTCAGCTATTCACCGTTTTCTCTCTGTCCCACTTGCCTTCAACATGTCTTGTTTAGAGTCAAATTCTTCGGTAATCGGAGATTTTGTCGACGTACATTTAACTGAATGGATATTTAACCGAAAATGTAATGTATGTCAACTGTTTGTTTATATTACTTACTGTATATTAAGAAATGGACAAGGTCCGACAATTTATATTTATGTTTAACGTTGTTATTTTTTATTTTATTGATTTAAATAATTCTATCGCTTTATTTAAACATAAAATATTACTTACTGTATTTTTTAAATTCTTCTTTATTTGCTTTTTTTTAAATCTGCATATATACTATATTTTACTTGAGATATCACTGTAAAGTTATAAATATTTTGTGAAAAAGCAAATTTTACTACAGCAAAACTCTTAAGATTGTACGATATAAAAGATCTTTCAATTTCGCTTTTAAAGATCATTATCTTAAAGAGATGAACTAGCTTTTTATCTAACTGTTAAATATGAATTTAAATAATCAGCGGCTACTTTTTACCAAATATTTTAAAAATACAAATTTCAATAAAGAACTATTGAAATATGAAAACTTTTAACTTTAAATATTGATTTAGTAATTTGATCACTTGAAATTTAGTGATAATTATTAGTCCGATTCTACTTTGTAATAATGCTAATTAAAATACGTATTGCCTGTTACTATTTTTAATTGTACTTTTTCGGTGAAAGGTTCGTCGGCCAAATGTCCGTCGGCCAAATGTTTTTTCAGCCAAATCTCCGTCGGCCAAATGTTCGTTCGGTCAAATGCCCGTCGGTCAAATGTCCGTTCGGGCAAATGTCCGTCGGCCAAATGTTTTTTCAGCCAAATCTCCGTTCGGTCAAATGTCCGTTCGGGCAAATGTCCGTTGGCCAAATGTTTTTTCAGCCAAATCTCTGTTCGGTCAAATGTCCGTTAGGGCAAATCTCCGTCGGCCTGATGTTTTTTCAGCCAAATCTCCGTTCGGTCAAATGTCCGTTCGGTCAAATGTCCGTCGGCCAAATGTTTTTTCAGCCAAATCTCAGTTCGGTCAAATGTCCATTCGGTCAAATGTCCATTCGGTCAAATGTCCGTTCGGGCAAATGTCCGTCGGCCAAATGTTTTTTCAGCCAAATCTCCGTCGGCCAAATGTCCGTTCAGCCAAATATCCGTCGGCCAAATGTCTGTTCGGGCAAATGTCCGTCGGCCAAATGTTTTCTCCGCCAAATATCCGTTCGGTCAAATGTCCGTTCGGGCAAATGTCCGTCGGCCGTTTTTTCAGCCAAATCTCCGTTCGGTCAAATGTCCGTTCGGGCAAATGTCCGTCGGCCAGATGTTTTTCAGCCAAATGTCCGTCGGCCAAATGTCCGTTCTGGCAAATGTCCGTCGGCCAAATGTTTTTCAGCCAAATCTCCGTTCGGTCAAATGTCCGTTCGGGCAAATGTCCGTCGGCCAAATGTTTTTCAGCCAAATCTCCGTTGGCCAAATGTCCGTTCGGGCAAATGTCCGTCGGCCATTTTTTTTTTCAGCCGAATCTCCGTTCGGTCAAATGTCCGTTCGGGCAAATGTCCGTCGGCCAGATGTTTTTTTCAGCCAAATCTCCGTTCGGTCAAATGTCCGTTCGGGCAAATGTCCGTCGGCCAGATGTTTTTCAGCCAAATGTCCGTTCGGTCAAATGTCCGTTCGGGCAAATGTCCGTCGGCCAGATGTTTTTCAGCCAAATGTCCGTTCGGGCAAATGTCCGTCGGCCAAATGTTTTTCAGCCGTCTTGTTGGCCAAATGTCCGTTCGGGCAAATGTCCGTCGGCCAAATGTTTTTCAGCCAAATGTCCGTCGGCCAAATGTCCGTTCAGCCAAATGTCCGTCGGTTCTTTCGGGCAAATGTCCGTCGGCCAAACGTTTTTCAGCCAAATCTCCGTTGGCCAAATGTCCGTTCGGGCAAATGTCCGTCGGCCAAATGTTTTTTCAGCCAAATCTCCGTTCGGTCAAATGTCCGTTCGGGCAAATGTCCGTCGGCCAGATGTTTTTTCAGCCAAATGTCCGTCGGCCAAATGTCCGTTCGGGCAAATGTCCGTCGGCCAAATGTTTTTTCAGCCAAATCTCCGTTCGGTCAAATGTCCGTTCGGGCAAATGTCCGTCGGCCAAATGTTTTTTCAGCCAAATCTCCGTTGGCCAAATGTCCGTTCGGGCAAATGTCCGTCGGCCAAATTTTTTTTCAGCCAAATCTCCGTTCGGTCAAATGTCCGTTCGGGCAAATGTCCGTCGGCCAAATGTTTTTTCAGCCAAATGTCCGTCGGCCAAATGTCCGTTCGCGCAAATGTCCGTCGGCCAAATGTTTTTTTTTCAGCCAAATCTCCGTTCGGTCAAATGTCCGTTCGGGCAAATGTCCGTCGGCCAGATGTTTTTTCAGCCAAATGTCCGTTCGGTCAAATGTCCGTTCGGGCAAATGTCCGTCGGCCAGATGTTTTTTCAGCCAAATGTCCGTCGGCCAAATGTCCGTTCGGGCAAATGTCCGTCGGCCAAATGTTTTTTCAGCCAAATCTCCGTTCGGTCAAATGTCCGTTCGGGCAAATGTCCGTCGGCCAAATGTTTTTCAGCCAAATCTCCGTTGGCCAAATGTCCGTTCGGGCAAATGTCCGTCGCCAAATTTTTTTCAGCCAAATCTCCGTTCCAAATGTCCGTTCGGGCAAATGTCCGTCGGCCAAATGTTTTTTCAGCCAAATCTCCGTTCGGTCAAATGTCCGTTTGGGCAAATGTCCCGTTTTTTCAGCCAAATCTCCGTTGGCAAATGTCCGTTCGGGCAAATGTCCGTCGGCCAAATTTTTTCAGCCAAATCTCCGTTCGGTCAAATGTCCGTTCGGGCAAATGTCCGTCGGCCAAATGTTTTTTCAGCCAAATGTCCGTCGGCCAAATGTCCGTTCGGTCAAATGTACGCCGGCCAAATGTTTTTACAGCCAAATCTCCGTTCGGTCAAATTTCTGTTCGGGCAAATGTCCGTCGGCCAAATGTTTTTTCAGCCAAATCTCCGTTCGGTCAAATGTCCGTTCAGGCAAATGTCCGTCGGCCAAATGTTTTTTCAGCCAAATCTCCGTTCGGTCAAATTTCCGTTCGGTCAAATGTCCGTTCAAATGTTTTTTTCAGCCAAATGTCCGTTGGCCAAATGTCCGTTCAGGCAAATGTCCCTCGGCCAAATGTTTTTCAGCCAAATCTCCGTTCGGTCAAATGTCCGTTCGGGCAAATGTCCGTCGGCCAAATGTTTTTTCAGCCAAATCTCCGTCGGCCAAATGTCCGTTCAAATATCCGTCGGCCAAATGTCTGTTCGGGCAAATGTCCGTCGGCCAAATGTTTTTTCAGCCAAATCTCCGTTGACCAAATATCCGTTCGGTCAAATGACCGTTCGGGCAAATGTCCGTCGGCCAAATGTTTTTTCAGCCAAATCTCCGTTCGGTCAAATGTCCGTTCGGGCAAATGTCCGTCGGCCAGATGTTTTTTCAGCCAAATGTCCGTCGGCCAAATGTCCGTTCTGGCAAATGTCCGTCGGCCAAATGTTTTTTCAGCCAAATCTCCGTTCGGTCAAATGTCCGTTCGGGCAAATGTCCGTCGGCCAAATGTTTTTCAGCCAAATCTCCGTTGGCCAAATGTCCGTTCGGGCAAATGTCGTCGGCCAAATTTTTTCAGCCGAATTCCGTTCGGTCAAATGTCCGTTCGGGCAAATGTCCGTCCGTTTTCGCCAAATCTCCGTTCGGTCAAATGTCCGTTCGGGCAAATGTCCGTCGGCCAAATGTTTTTTTTCAGCCAAATGTCCGTCGGTCAAATGTGCGTTCGGGCAAATGTCCGTCGGCCAAATGTTTTTCAGCCAAATCTCCGTTCGGTCAAATGTCCGTTCGGGCAAATGTCCGTCGGCCAAATGTTTTTCAGCCAAATCTCCGTTGGCCAAATGTCGTTCGGGCAAATGTCCGTCGGCCAAATGTTTTTTCAGCCAAATGTCCGTCTCCAAATGTCCGTTCGGCCAAATGTCCGTTCGGGCAAATGTCCGGGCAAATGTCCGTCGGCCAAACGTTTTTTCAGCCAAATCTCCGTTGGCCAAATGTCCGTTCGGGCAAATGTCCGTCGGCCAAATGTTTTTTCCGTTCGGTCAAATGTCCGTTCGGGCAAATGTCCGTCAGATGTTTTTCGTTCGGCCAAATGGCAAATGTCCGTCGGCCAAATGTTTTTTCAGCCAAATCTCCGTTCGGTCAAATGTCCGTTCGGGCAAATGTCCGTCGGCCAAATGTTTTTCAGCCAAATCTCCGTTGGCCAAATGTCCGTTCGGGCAAATGTCCGTCGGCCAAATTTTTTTTCAGCCAAATCTCCGTTCGGTCAAATGTCCGTTCAAATGTCCGTCGGCCAAATGTTTTTCAGCCAAATCTCCGTTGGCCAAATGTCCGTTCGCGCAAATGTCCGTCGGCCAAATGTTTTTTCAGCCAAATCTCCGTTCGGTCAAATGTCCGTTCGGGCAAATGTCCGTCGGCCAGATGTTTTTTCAGCCAAATCTCCGTTCGGTCAAATGTCCGTTCAGGCAAATGTCCGTCGGCCAAATGTTTTTCAGCCAAATGTCCGTCGGCCAAATGTCCGTTCGGGCAAATGTCCGTCGGCCAAATTTTTTTCAGCCAAATCTCCGTTCGGTCAAATGTCGTTCGGCAAATGTCCGTCGGCCAAATGTTTTTTCAGCCAAATGTCCGTTGGCCAAATGTCCGTTCGGGCAAATGTCCGTCGGCCAAATGTTTTTCAGCCAAATCTCCGTTCGGTCAAATGTCCGTTCGGGCAAATGTCCGTCGGCCAAATGTTTTTCAGCCAAATCTCCGTTCGGTCAAATGTCCGTTTGGGCAAATGTCCGTCGGCCAAATGTTTTTCAGCCAAATCTCCGTTGGCCAAATGTCCGTTCGGGCAAATGTCCGTCAGCCAAATTTTTTTCAGCCAAATCTCCGTTCGGTCAAATGTCCGTTTCGGGCAAATGTCCGTCGGCCAAATGTTTTTTTCAGCCAAATGTCCGTCGGTCAAATGTCCGTTCGGTCAAATGTCCGTCGGCCAAATGTTTTTTCAGCCAAATCTCCGTTCGGTCAAATTTCTGTTCGGGCAAATGTCCGTCGGCCAAATGTTTTTTCAGCCAAATGTCCGTTGGCCAAATGTCCGTTCAGGCAAATGTCCCTCGGCCAAATGTTTTTTCAGCCAAATCTCCGTTCGGTCAAATGTCCGTTAGGGCAAATGTCCGTCGGCCAAATGTTTTTTCAGCAAAATGTCCGTCGGCCAAATGTCCGTTCAGCCAAATGTCCGTCGGCCAAATGTTTTTTTTCCGTTGGCCAAATGTCCGTTCGGGCAAATGTCCGTCGGCCAAATGTTTTTTCAGCAAAATGTCCGTCGGCCAAATGTCCGTTCAGCCAAATGTCCGTCGGCCAATGTCCGTTCGGTCAAATGTCCGCCGGCCAAATGTTTTTACAGCCAAATCTCCGTTCGGGCAAATGTCCGTCGGCCAAATGTTTTTTCAGCCAAATGTCCGTCGGCCAAATGTCCGTTCGGGCAAATGTCCGTCGGCCAAATGTTTTTTCAGCCAAATCTCCGTTCGGTCAAATGTCCGTTCGGTCAAATGCCCGTCGGTCAAATGTTTTTTCAGCCAAATCTCCGTTCGCTCAAATGTCCGTTCGGGCAAATGTCCGTCGGCCAAATGTTTTTTTCAGCCAAATCTCCGTTCGCTCAAATGTCCGTTCGGTCAAATGTCCGTCGGCCAAATGTCTCTCGGTCATGAAATTCTTCACCCCTTCTTTCCTTAATATCTGCCTTATCTTTCTAATTATATGCATGTGTCCTTTTTGCTTATATTTTCCATAAAGCTTCATTGCTGTTCACGTGTTCAGTCTCAGCTTCCTTCTGTAGAACGATATTTATAATACCTCAAGTATGTATATGTCATATAGGAGGACCGCTATTACTACACAATCGAGTTCTCTTTTCATTGTTTATAACAAAATGTTCTTCTTTCTTAATACTTTGCTTAACTTTTGCAAAGCATATTTCACTATTGCAATACGCTTTCGCATTTTCCATCCTCTGTTAAAACACTTCTTAGATATTTAATTTTTTGTGGAGATAATATAAATAATGATAACTTCTGTTGTTGTTTTTTTTTTTTCATTTACAAAAATGATTTAAAAGTCTACCATTTGTGAATGCATTGAATATTGCTGTCGCATCTTGCCTGGTGTTCCTGCCATATATTTAGAGATTCTTGTTAATGTCCGAAGAAGAACCGGCAATGGTCCTAACTTGTCATCTAGGCTTCATATTTTCAAGGTATTTGAATTTAAGTACAGTACTAGATTGGCAGATAGGTCTTATCATTTAACAGTTAAAATTACTAGACGTAATCGTACGTTCTATGTTCTATGTTCACCAGATTGTTGTGGAACTCTTGATATTAAAAAATTTAAATGCAATGCCAATTGTCATTTTCTTTTCGCTTTAACTCCTGTTTTGTCATTGTTTTCTCCCCGAAAAATTTTTCTCGCCTTAATTACTTATATTCTTTTATACTGAAAACGCTTTGTGTCTTAGTATTTCCTTGCTTGAAATGTAATGATTAATATAATAGCACTGAAAGGGGTCACATGGAGAGGGTATACTGAAGACATTTGCTAACATAAAGCGTAGTTGATTATTAAACCCGTTTTTATTGCTGCTATGAAAATCCTGTAAAATATATGGAGATATCCAAAACAATTTTTTTTAATGCGTGTGAAAGCCTTTCAAAAATGGAGCCTAAACATTACTTCGTGATTGATGTTGATGATTTTTAAATGAGGTATGTTATATCTGGTGTTTATTCGTTTCATTGGCTCGGGGTAAATATATATACATAAAATGAATACGGTTTCACTGCCAAGAGATTTCAAGTTTACACTACCAAAATTCCTTTTTGGATATGAGAGTTATAAAATAAACAAAAAATTAAGACAGTATAAAAGTAAACACGTATAGTTTTCTTCTTCTTTTTATGCTGCGTCTCGTCTCTTCAGGATGTAATTGATCGTAGCTCTCCACAATTTCCTGTCCTTTGTAGCTTTTAATAAAATTGTACCTCTCTCTTATTTATCCTAAACCCTCTTCCGTCTTCCATTTACTCAAGCTTATTAAGTATCGTTGCTTTCCTCTGTCACGCTTTCCCTCTGTCTTGTGAGTAACAAATTTTCCAAGCCTCCCTCCTCAATATGTGCCACAAAAATTTCAACTGCCTTTTCCTGATGTTAAATATAAATTTCCTGTTTGTTTCCATTTACTCTAAAATTTCGTCGTTGCTCACTTTTACGGTTAATGGCATCCTCAGCATCGTTCTGTAGAACACATTTCGTCTTCATCTTTGAGGAGACTTTGCAACATTCACTGCCATTCAGGATATCCGACATCACTTAAGAGTTCAGTACTCTTTTCATTGTTTCCAACGAAGTTATTGTCTCATAGCTTTTGGAATGCGTCTTTGGCTATTCCAATTTGTCTTCAAATTTCAGTGCCTCTCTTAAAACACTTGCCAGATATTTAAATTTTTGTACTTATTTCATTTAGTTGTTTGTAATTTGCATTTTGGATCTCATTCGTTGACTAACAACCATGCATTCTCTCTCCTTGCAGTTGAGGCTCTTAAGGCTTTCATTCTAAGGGAACTTTTGATAGTGGTCAGCTGAAACATATCTTTTTACAATAACTGTCATTTCGATCAAAATTTTAACTCACCCATATTTAATGTTCTCTTTTTATCATATATTAAATAAAAAAAATAACCTTCTTTTTGGAAATAGATTATTTTTGAGTATAATTTATTTTTGAATTTCGTTTTATAAAACAATCTCTTGATACATAAAATCTCATTTAAGTCAACGGATATTTGCAGGCCTTTCACAAGAACACACTTAAATTACATAGAAATAGTTCGGTTTCAGCCACTATAGAGAAAATACTGAGTACATGCCGCTTGCATAGCCATTTGCGGTGATGAACATGCTCTTCTTACTGATCACATTTAATAGGGTATCTTTAACAGTGAGATAACAACAGTGTAATATATGTATCTGTCAATATTTCTGAGATGAGGTGTTATGTACACTATTTACATTATTCTGACTATTGTCCTTATCATTGTCGCCATATTTATCACAACATTTCGGCCGTTATACTCTCCGGCTTTCTTCAGGTGGTTGGAATGTCGAACTGAACCCTTTATTTCGCTCACTGGGGTAGACTTTTCTAGTTCAACGTGCCATGTTTTTAATGGATGTCAGTTATCAGTTATCTCCTGTTAACTCCTCTCTCCATGTTCTCCACCGCCTTAATCAGGTAATCACCTTAATCTTTGGGTCGTATCCACTGTGCCATGTGTCCTTGAGGACACATGGCACAGTGGATAAAGGCGTTTGTTAGATCCAGTGACAGGACACAAGAGTGTGAGTTCAATACCCGGTTAAGGCAGTGGAGCACTTGGACAGGGGAATTAACAAAGAGATAACTGACATCCATGGCACGTGGAACTAGAATAGTCTACCCCAGTGAGTGAAATAATGGGTTCAGTTCGACATTCCAACCACCTGAAGAAAGCCAGAGTGTAAAACGCTGTAATAAATATGGTGACAAAGATGAGGACAATAGTCCGAATAATGTAAATACGTCCTTGCTTTTTTGTCATTTCACCTCAAGTAAGGCGGTAACGTAGGGGATCACAGGGAGTGAAAAGGAATGAGAAGACTGAAAATGGAAAGATTTGAGGAAAGGACAAAGAAGAATAGGGTTCAAGAAGGTGGTGATTGGCGTTGCATTTAAATTTTTGTAAGATGGAGTTGCTTAATAAAAAGCGGGTCGAAATGGTAAAAAAAAAAAAGCAAGTTTCTCCATTTCACTGACGAAGGGGTTAAACGCATGAAAAGGTTATGACCTCTTTATTTCTTTTTTTTTTTTGTATGGGCACACTGTATAAAAAGACCTTCGTGAGAGGTAAATTAAATATGCCTTTCATTCGTTCGTTTTTCTTCCTTTTTTCTAATTGAAACCAAACAACGTCTCTGATGTTTCTTTAGTCTTTCCACTTGATCAATGATTTATGAACTAATACATTAAATGTGCAAGTTAATTGAAACAAACGCTTAACAGTTTTAGAATCACTGGAATGACAGGGAGGAGTCTATTTCTATGTTTTCCTCAGATTAGGTCATTTGCAGTGGTGTGCAGTAATATGAATCTATTTTAAGACTGTATGATGAAATTTGTTTCGACTTGGAAAATATTGATTCGCCCGTGATTGCATCTTATTTTTATCACGCCCAGGCACTATTGTCTCGACTGTCGATTAGTTGTCCTACGGCCACTTTCCGCGATGGACGTTACTCCAAGGAAGCGTACGAAAATTTATAACGCTGCACGATCACACTAGCAAGCATTACCAGTGAGCAAATCAAAGTACTATAGACTGACCCGGAAACTCTCCTGATTTAAATATAGTCGAGAATCTTTGGTCAATCTGCAAAGAACGACTTCGTGGAATGGACATACGAAGTACTAAAACGCGCACTGGTTCATGTTTCATTTGAAAAATACGAAAAGAGTAAATAATAACGGAATTATTCGTTTTGTTTCAATTAATTTGAACAAATGTGTAGGTGTAACGTAACTAAGAAAGGAAGAGAAAAACAGAATGATAATATTGTTATTCGAAAATTGTCAAACTGTTTTGAATACTGATTATATAAAGAAATTATTATGAACCGTTTAAAATATCCCATATTTAATCATTAGCTGAGAAACACACCTCCTCTTGACAAGGTGTCTGATGTTTTAACCAAATAGAAAAGAAAAAAGACAATTGTTGTATTTGAAATGTTTGCTCTGAGTATGTTATCTGTCAAAATGCCGTTGTCATTCATATCAGTCTTTTTTTTAATAATCTGTTCTTTCCAATAAAGACGATAACAAGCCAGAATCACTAATTGTTTGTCATTGTTTGTGCCTTCATTGCAATGTGAGCCATGATTGTCATTTAACTTGATGTTTTTTTCATGTCGAATCAAATATAAATAATTAGAGAAACGCGTAACAATGGCACTCATGATCAATTAAAATGTGTCGTTCGAGAAGTGTTTTACGAAAATCTTTTAGCAAAGAAAAATTAATTACTGTTATCATTTACAAAGCTGAGCTTAGTTTGACATAAGGCCCCAGTATGGGATAACTAGCTAATTGCGAATTTATTAGTCGGTAGTAAAGATCTTCGAAAGCGGCTTGCTAAACATTAACTTAATATTTGTCCATTATATTAAAATGCCTAGAAATGAAACAGTTTTGGCGCTATAATGCACGCTCGACCATGACATTCAACATAAAAAGAATTCCATAATAAATATTTACGTTCTACTTAACACTAAAGCAGAACTGTCAGCCATAACATTTAAACGCAAAAGAAAAATCACTAATTGATGGCTACACATAGTTTTTGCTCCCTGATGATGATCTCAGAAAGAAATGGAAAGTGCTTGGGAAATTAAAGTGATTCTCACTGTTATAGGGCATTTCATACCTTATTTAATTGTAATATACGGAAAAATATATTCGGGAATATGAGAGGATAATGATAGAAATAAGCGGACATAATGTTTGTAATGTATTCAATCATACATGAGTGAAAGAGAATTTGATGCCTAAATACACAAACATACACACATACATATATATATATATATATATGTGTGTGTGTGTGTGTGTGTGTGTGTGTGTGTGTGTGTAAGACAACCCGATTACCTCTCCTGTCTTATGATTTGCATAAACAGGTCACGACGTTTAAATGTAGATTTAATGAATCAGAGCATGCATTTAAAAATGCAGGAACGTCTTGAGAAGGCAATAAAGGAAAGTCAGAAGAAAGGACTCACCACCAATTGTAAGAAGACATAATCTGTTATCATGAGAGAGAGAGAGAGAGAAGAGCGAGAGAAACCAAGAAGCCACTAATTGTGTTTATTGGAATCAAGCATATATAAAAATTTGATCCCTTAAAGATATGTTTATTGTGGTAAGTGTTATAGTGGAACACACCTATTCTATAGTTAATAGACTCTCCCACCTATAATAAGTAGGAGTAGTAAGAGTAACGAGGCAGTCGCTAAGTCGCTCAATGAGTTTGTCAGTCAGTCGATGTCGGACGACCGTTAGTCGGATCTAAAGTATCAGCGACCACAACTAGATTTCTCTACGTCATTACCTATTATACCAAGTTCCTAACGTTTTGTACGTCGAACCTATTTTAGGACCGACTTAGTACAAATACAAGCCTCCACTGTGAAATCACTCCATAACAGTAAGACAACCCGATTACCTCCCCTGTCTTATGCTTTTTATAAATAAGTTACGCCGTCTTAGACCAAACGGCAAGACTCTTTACTTGCATTCAATAAAGACATATTAAGCCGAACTAGACTCCGAGTTTTCATTACAATTTATTGAACGTAACTATGGACAAATACCTTAAACCAAAATGTCACGTCTTGGACTTTGCCGACCCGTCTTCTACTGACGCCTGGCAATATTTGAAACGTTTATTCGAAGGACTCTTTCTTGCAATTGAAAACAGTTCATCCATTCCTATTACTGATTACTTCACCATTGACCTTTTGGATGGAATTTTTGTAAAGAGGCGAAACATAATCCTTACTCCACCAGCTCAATCGACCCAAACAGGGGAAAAAAGCAGTTCTCTACGACAGACTTCTTCATTTCTGCCACTGCCACGCTCCGCCAGTTCAAAATCTTCTTTCTATGAAAGACACTGCATAGTGCTGCATGTTGTTCATGATGACGGTCGTCTTTGAGTATAAAATCCAGAGGTTAGCAGTGAATATTTCGAAGACGGTAGGGAAGCGTTGTTCAGGTTAGCAGTGGATATCCCGGTAAAGTAGCAGAGCGTAGTTCTTCCTTCTGTTCCTCTTCGCCTGACAAGCTGGCACTGGACATTCGGATAGAGTAAACCAAATGGCCGCCTTTATACACGGCGGATTGAATATTCTACGTCTTCTGATTGATTAACCCTTCTCTTGGTGGACTATAAAATGAGTCAAGTCATTTTGACTGGCTCACTAGTACATATATCCAAAAAAAAACTGCAACACTGCAGCCAGACGAAAATGTTATTTTTGTGATCTCCCCAGATAGTATTGGCCGGCCAGGGAAGCTAAAAGCCACAAATTTCTCTAAGGTTCGTCAATCAAGTTTTTTTTCACCTCGTTCGAATGCTTTTATTGCTACTAGGGTCGTATCAACTGTATATCCTAAATTTCTTTAAAAGGTTATATTAACGGTAAAAATAAACAGGGTAAAAATAAACAGGGTAGAAATGAATGCTCTAATCGACACAGGAAGCTCAGAGAGAATTATTAGCGCTGATATTGCAATAGGACACAGATTTTAATGCTTTATAATAATCAGATAGCTACGACGAACGCATCACTCTCTTCGCAGATTAGAGGATATATTTTGGCCGGCGTAGAGTTCAATCAAGCTAACTACATTAACACCAAATTTTTCGTGATGCCAAATCTGGGCCATGATTTCCTCAAGCAACAATCTAGTAATAATCTCCCTTTTGGGGGCCATAAACCGGAGATGATCATCTGTGGCTTGGTCGCTATAGATGTACAATATCCCTCTCTTTTCGAAAAATTAACAAAAAAGTGTAAACCAGTGGCCACTCAATCTCGGAAATATTCTCTTGAAGATAAAATGTTTATTCAAGAAGAAATAACAAGCATTATAAGAGAAGGAATAATCAAAGAAAGTAGATTACCATGGAGGGCACAAATATTAATAACGTCCTCTGATAAAAATAAAAGGAAGTTGGTCATAGACTATTCCCAAACTATAAATAAGTACACCCTCCTGGATATATATCCTATACCTTCTACTGACAAGATGATAAACAAGATCATCAAATACAGAATATTTAACTTGTTAGACCTAAGGGGTGCTTAACACCAAGTAGCAAAAGACCCTAAAGATAAGCCTTAAGCAGCTTTTGAAGCCTTCCGACGAATATATCAGTTCCTACTGATTCAGTTTGCGGTCACTAATGAGGTTTCCGAATTTCAAGCGACCATTGATAAAATAATAAAAAACAAACTACAATGCATTTTGCCTGCATAGATAATGTGACAATGTTCGGCCATGACTACAATTGCAACCTAGAACCGTTTTTGGTGGCTGTCAAGAATATAACCTTACACTCAGCCATGACAAGAGTTTGTATCAGACTATGTGGATATATTTTGGGTAAAGGAATTATGAAGTCGTATGCTCAACTGCTGAAACTGTTACGGTTTTTTGTGTATATACTGTATATATCTAGTGAGTTAGTCAAAATGACTTAATTCCCTTTATAGTCTACCAATAGAAGGTTGACCAATCAGAAGTCGCAGAACATTGTATCCGTCGTGTATAAAGGCGGCCATCTTTGTTTACTCTACCGTAATGACCAGAGCCAACTTGTCAGGCGAACATGCCAGAAGGAAGAACTACGCTCTGCTACGATATCCACTGCAAACCTGAACTACGCTTTCCTACTGTCTCCGAAATATTCACTGCCAACCTCTGGATTCTATACTCGAAGACGACCGTCATGAATTTGTAACAGAAACTCCCAACACCATCGACGCCTTGCGACGAACCTTAGGCTCGCTCATTATTCTCAATAGGTGCCCTCCTTTCCTGAGGAAACACACCCACTTACGAAAATTAACCTGTAAGGTTTTAAAAAGAGATATTGCCAACTCAGTCATCACTTCGGTGAATCATGTCATTCCCCTTGAAGTAAAGACCGACGCTTCCGACCTCGCCAAAACTGCCACGTTAAGGAAATCCGGGCACCCTGTAGCATTCTTCTCTAGAACATTGACAAAATCTGAGCGGAGATATTCAGCTGTCGAAAAGGAGACTTATGCCATGATTAAGGCGGAAAAATGGCGACATTTTTTAATTAGTCACTGCTTTAAATTAATCACTGACCAAAAGTTCCTTTAGGCTAGAAAGCCAAAGAAGTGACACCAAACCTGAGGATTGTATTTGGAGATTTAGAGAGATATATGGCAGAAATCCATGTGAAGCCAGGCAGAGTCCGTAACAAATGCTGGCGTCTGTGAAAAGGGAAAAGTTGTCTATTGCTACATATCTTAATAGAGATGTTTTACTGAACTAGAGAACTGAGATTTTGTAGGCATTTAAGTAAATATCTTTTGGTCATGTATGAACCCAGATGAGTGCAATGAATAAATCTTTTCCTTCCCACTGTTTCTCTTACCCCTTTTTCCTTTCCCTTCACCCTTACACCTTTCATTATTCTTTCCTGTGGGTATATAAGTTGTTGGAACATACTAGATTCATCATCCTTCTACTTGCCTGAAGAGACCTTGCGGTCGAAAACCAGGTAACAACATAGATTGCTTTTTAGTGTTTTCGTAAATGTTTTTGTTCTGAAATTTCTATTGTAGATTTTTGGTTTGAGCCCTTTTATTGTTTATACCTTTTAGGCTCGGCTGTTTTCAGTCTCCCATTACAATATATATATATATATATATATATATATATATATATATATATATATATATATACAAGGAAATATTGTTGAAAGCCGCAATATTACATTTTTAACAATTTTCTTCTTTCGCAGAAGTTAAGTGATATTTAGTTTAAGATATGTATTAATTATATGATTATGTAATATATTTATATGTATGTAAAAGTACTATTGATCATTTTTTATGAAAATTAAGTATATATTCCAAGTGACATATCAAGAAGTATTTGTCTATATTTCTGAGATGAGGTATTATGTACAGTATTTACATTAGTCGGACTATTGTCCTCATCTTTGTCGCCATATTTGTCACAACGTTTCGGCCGGACACATGGCACAGT
>CAHIKZ030004686.1:3452500-3525000 GCA_903632075.3 Acanthosepion pharaonis
GCATCTTTGTAGTGAGTAAAATAGTTTTGTCTATATGATAAAATTATAATAAATAAATAATATATATATATATATATATATATGTGTGTGTGTGTGTGTGTGTGTGTGTGTGTGTGTGTGTGTGTGTGTGTGTGTGTGTAAAATATGTAGAAAATAGAAAATAGGGAAGAAGTCGTTGGGTAAATAATCCAAAGTTCTTTAATATTGAAGTTTTCGGCTCTTGTTTTGATACATGAGAACTCTTATGTAGTAATGGAATCCTGTTTTTTATATATATATATATATATATATATATATATATATATATATATATATATATATGTTTGAGGATGTCTGATGACAGGATACACAAGATCTTAATGTACACCTAGTTAGATCAGGGCTACAGTAATGTAGGACGCCCATGGCTACGATACAACGACAAGATGAAAAGCAACTTGTCAGCAGTCAATTTACCACATAACACCCTTGAGCGCTTAAACTTCGAGCGGGTAGAACGTGTTTTAGTGGACTCAGCATTTATCAATCTGCTTGTGTGAATCATCTTCAAGAAGCGAGAGCAAGATCTAAAAGTTCAGCCAATCTAACAGTGATCTCATCTCACAATCCTCACACTTGCTCCAAATGTGGCCTCCTTTGTAAATCACCGGCGGATCTTAAATGCCACTTAAGATTATCGCACAAGATTTCATAATTGAATCAACTAAGCTGTCAGATCTTCATACGTCGAAACCGAAGGAAGAGTCCATTATTAATTAGTCCATTATTATTATTATTATATATATATATATATATATATATATATATATATATATATATATAGTTCTCGTTTTATATGTTCTTGATCCTGACCTGGCGTCACGGCTTCAGTCAGTTTCCCATCGCCGTAATGTTGCTTACCTGTGCTTTTTCAATAAATACGTTCACGTTAACTATTCTGAGGAACTTCCCTCGGTCGTACCAAGACTATGAATTTATCCTCATCAATTCTACTTGAATTGGCTCGTATTTTCTACGTTACCAGTTTCTTTTTGCGCACTTCTCGCTTTTGGAACTCTCTTCTGGCCTCTTGCATTCCAGCCAATTTTGATATTTAAAATTTAAATGCACTAATAATACTAATCTACTGTCTTCTTGGTTACTTTTCTTTTATTGTTTTTTACTCCTTAAAAATGTTTTTATTTTCCTAATCTTTCACAGTCAGTAGCCTTTGTGTTTTAGTGACTTTATTGCTTTGCTTCGTGGGAAATGATTTAAAATTTACATCTATTTAATTATATCTATATATCACTCTATCTCTCTCTCTCTCTCTCTCCCTATATATATATATATATATATATATATATATATATATTCTTTGAATATTTATCTATCTATCATTCTGTTCAAAGTTATATATCATTCTGTTCAATTTTATCTATCATTCTTTTCATATCCATCAATCCTTTCTCTCTCTCCTCTACCTCTCTCCCTCTCTCTCTCTCTCTCTCTCTCTCTCTATATATATATATATATATATATATATATATATATATATATATATATATATGTGTGTGTGTGTGTGTGTGTGTTTTTATGGGACCTTACCCATAATAACATAAAGGACTATTCTATGCGCCTCAAGAGGAAGCAGAAAATTTCGTCTGAAGTCTGGAGGGAAGTCCCTCAGGAGTCTGTCAGTCAGTCAGTCAGTCGAGTCAGAGGCAGTTCGAACAAGAGTCGCGTTCAGACAATTACTACTAAACCTGATTGTTCGTACTAACACTTTCTACTTCTCTGTGTATATTCCTGTTTGTTATATATCTGTGTTATTCCATATCCGCCTTCGAGTTCTTCTTTATTGGTTCTACCTTGGACTATCATCGTGGTACAAGGAATCGGACCCATAACATATATATATATATATATATATATATATATATATATATATATATATATATATATAATTACTTTAATATTTATCTACCTACTTATTATTCTGTTCAATGTTATCTATTTATCTTACTTTTTTTTTATATTTCTCTCTTTCTCTCTAATTTTTAATACTTTCCATCTACCTACCATTGTTTAATGTTATCTATCTATCTATCTATCTATCTATCTATCTATCTATCTATCCCAGTCTGTTTCAAGCCTATCTATCTATCTATCTATCTATCTATCTATCTATCAATCCCAGTCTGTTCAATCCTATCTATCTATCTATCTATCTATCTATCCCAGTCTGTTCAAGCCTATCTATCTATCTATCTATCTATCCCAGTCTGTTCAAGCCTATCTATCTATCTATCTATCTATCTATCTATCTATCTATCTATCTATCTATCTATCTATCCCAGTCTGTTCAAGCCTATCTATCTATCTATCTATCTATCTATCTATCCCAGTCTATTCAAGCCTATCTATCTATCTATCTACCCTTCCCGCTACCTGTATAACTACTTGCGTATATTGAACATGCATTTATTTTGCACGATTATATTTACTCTATACTCCCCTTTTGTCTGAATCCATATAAGTGTGAATACTGAACATTCTACCATGAAATATTCATATGTCTCTCTTCATTCTTCTTCCATCTTGTCTCTTTCCTCTCTCCTTCACTCTACTTGTCTTTCTCTCTCCTTCTCTCTTTCTCTTAGTCAATTTTTTCTACTCTCTATCGAAGGTTTTTTATCAATGTTTCTTTAATACTCTTTATGTCAATTTTTCTCTCAGATCCGGCAATGTCGCTACAATGGAGCTCAACTGGTAAATACATTACCTTGACACTTTCGTCTCTGTACAAATATTATAACTTTTAAGATCCTTTTAAAAAAGATAGACTACGGAAAGAATTTCTGATGCTGCACCATTCTCAGAATTAATTGCAGTTTTTTTTACATTTCCAGACTTGGTACAGAAGAGGATGACTTTGAAATGGCGGCAGATATATCTCTGCTTTTCTGAAATTGCATCTTGAAGGCGAGATCCGAATGATTTGGGATGAAATACTTCTCAAACTGAAATATTCACACTGTAGAATCTTTCGCCTTCTAATTTCTAGATTTTATTAGTTTTAACATAGTAATTTTAGAACCTCACTGACTAACCTATGACAATTCAACCTAAATTGATTTCCTGAGACTCGTTGAATATCCCACATCTTCTCCATATAATTATTTGATACCCTGAGGAGGTAAGTACATTTCCTTGGTATGATTCGCGCAATACAACATTGTAGTCTTGTTCCTTCATTTAATATTGTGTAGTTTGAATCAATACATATATTTCTTTATATTTATCTGTCTATATTCGTATCTTTTTTTATATCTTTCTAGATATATTTTAATACGTTTTTTCATATCAGTCTACTTGTCTATATTAATATCTATGTACAAATCTCTCTATATTCATGTGTGTCTATCTATCTATCTATCTATCTATCTATCTATCTATATCAGTCTGTTCATATCTAGCTAGCTAGCTTTCTGTATTTATGTTTGTTTATATCTATCTGTTTATATACATATATGTGTTCCAATAATCTATCTAGCTGTCTATATTTATATATGTGTTCGAATCTATCTACCTATATTCAGGTCTATCTATTTGCATATATATTTTAAATAAGTTATATTTAGCCGGCAACAATTTATCCAAACAAACTTCGTTAAATTTAACCGAGAAGGTTTTTGTGTTTAATTTTTATTCATATTTTTATGTTTTACGTCGGAATCTAATCTGAGAATAATCTGTCCAAACTTGATGATTTGCTTTGTTTTTGTTTAAGTAATTTCAACTATCTCAGTCATTATCAAGAACCAATTGTTGCGAATGTGTTGGCATCAACCTGATATATAGTAGGTAGTAAGAAAATGCTATATGTTGAGGGGTTCTCCCCTATTTACACAAATGGACTCACCCAGTATACTGCTACAGGAAGCCCCGAGAGACAAGACGAGAGCAACAGAGGGTGAAGGTAACAGACAGACCGAACGAACGTAGCGATCAAGAGTCACAATGAGCGAGCACGTAGGCTCAGTAAGAAGTCATACCGCGATACTTTAATACCAAAGACTGTATAGAGATTTTGCTACTAACCCGCATTCCTGGAACTACTAACCTGCATTACCAGATTGTATTATTGCGTTAATACATTATTTTCCTATATTCATTCTTGACGTTTGTTATTTATTGGTACCGGCTTTCATCCCGGAATCCACAACACTATATAGCATTCTTTGCAAGAAAAGACGCAAAATCTTTTGTTATTATTGAATTAAGTTATTAATCTAAACAGCCCACATTAAATATATTTCAAAATAATGGACTATATTTTGAAATGTGTATAAAATATTTAATAAGCGTATAAACTGGTGTTTCTATAATAATTATTATTTGATTTGATTTGATTTCTGGTGTATATTTCTTTCTGGGTCCTAATCAGAGCCCTAATTCCAGAAATGGCATCATGATATTTCCACCATTTTTGAGGAAAAAACTACTAAGATCATAAATATAATATAATATAATATACTAAAATAGATTTTATAATATAATATAATGTACTAAGATTATACATATTTTCATATTTAAAGCTCTTTGTAAGGTGTGGTCTGTACTTGTGAATACATTTTTTTTTGTATTTTTAAAGGCATGGGCTGCCAGGAATCCTTTCAAGGAATTTATTGGAATATTTTTCAATCAATCCAACGTCTCAACTACAACGGTATTTGTTGATGCCTTCATTTGCCACATTTTTGAGATGTTGATTTCAATGTCGTTGTATTTTGCGTTCTCGGATCACAATATCTGGGTTATTAGTTTTCATTGTTATGTCTGGGTGTATTGTAAAGTCTCGTAAAACTGTCACAGGACCTGTCTATCTAACTGGATCACAGTGGTGTCCATACTAATTTCTTGCAGTTTCATTTCCGTATAAGTTTCAGATTTTCTAATGCAGATATAGGACTAATCTCTCATGAAGGAATTTATATGCAATGGGTGTCAATACCGTGCAACCTGATACAAGATGGCCAATTGTTTCTGGATATTTATCACAAATTTCATTTCTGTATTGGGTTGGTTGCATTTATCTTTGATTCCAGGTTTTCGAAGCTGCAGTAGGTGGATTTATGTTTTACCTCACCCATTTGCAATTCCATTTTGAACTTGTTTTATTACTGAATAAAGATTCTTACTTCTTTCATATTCTTTGACACAGATCATCATCCAGCCTTCTGCAGTTTTCAGGTATCTTTGAAGGCCGATTGTTGTAGTTTTGTAAGACAGTTCTAGTTGAACTAATTATTTAGCTCTTTCGGATCTGGGCATATACAAATGATCAATATCAGCGTTGGGATGATGCATGAGATGACAGGTAGTAAGCTTTCTCGTTTTGGCGTCTATTCGCTTAATGTCAGCTATGGTCCAGTTAAGGATGTTGAAACGGTATTGCACCACGGAGACATCCATAGTGTTTATGACTGATATATATATATATATATATATATATATATATATATATATATATATATATATATATATATATTAAATTCAGCTCGATATTCAATACCAGAGGCACACGCCTGCAGTATACTTTTCTTACTATGTCTTTCATTTGGGTATGCTGTATTTCATCTCCTTCACTAATCACTAGGTACTCATAGGCTTCTTCTTCTTCCAGTTTCTTAAACTTTGTGACAATTTTTAGATGTATTGAGTGTGCTTCTGTAATTCTCCCTTTCTTGGTTGTTACTGTTGCACATTTACCTAATCTAGAATCCATACCTATGACATCACTGAAATATTTTACAGTTTTGACGAGAACTTTCAATTCATTGCCTTCTTTTGCAAAGAGTAAGAGATCATCCATGTAGAGTAGGTGATTGAATAATTTCCTATTTACTCTCTGTCCATAGCCATTATTGTTTAATTCATGCGTAAGAGAGATTAAAAACAGACAAAACAGAAGGGATGGCAGAGAGTCTCCTTGAAAGATTCCTCGTCAGTTATTCAGGCGATTGGATGCGGCAGTGACTTTGATGTGATTTAGGTATAATGTGGCTTTCCACATTCCCATACTGTGATTAATGAAATTTACTAGCACTGAGGAGACTTTGAACATTTCCAAAGTCCTAAGAGTTTGGCACACTATCAATGTCTTTACGGTAATCTATCAATGCTGTGCTGAGATTTCCACCTCTTTTCCTGTAGTTTTGCTGCAACATTTTGTTCATGAATTTATAACATTTCCAACCAGATGAACCTTTCCTGTATCACTTCTGTTCAAAGGGAAGTTTGTCGTTTCTTAGAGAAAAGCGTAAGTAAAATTCATCAGGACAGACGTCATCAATTTGTATGTGGGCAGACAGGTTATTGGCCTATAATTTTTTGGGTTATATGTTTCACCCGTTTTCGGCAGGAGATATGTAATACTTTCAGCGATCTATTCTGGGACTTCATTCGTTAGAGCTTATTAATTATTAGTATTGGTTATATTTTTTTTTCCATTTTTTTGTAGGTTTATCCATCATTCCACTCTGCATTGGTGTTATATTCCTTTAGGCAGCTCCAAATATTCTCACAAAATTTCTGCACTTTTTCAATAGATGTTGGCTTTCTGACATCTATAACTGCTTCTCTAATTTCGCTGTAAAATTTCTTATGATCCGTTTGGAATATCTTATTTTGGCGATAACCAACGCTTTTTGTATCGTCTCTGTACTTTTACTTGCAGTTTCTGTTTTAGTATTTCCTTGATTGGTGAACTGCCATTTAATCATTTAATTTTATATCTCCGTTTGACCTTCCGGCATTTGTGTGTTGAGACATTTGAGTTTCTAGAGATCTCATCCCGTCCAGATAACTCTCAGTTGATTTCCTTTATTTCTCGCTTCATTTTTACCTAACAAGGTGGCTCTTTTTGTCTGTTTTCTTTTCTTTTCTTTTTTTTATTGTGTTAATGCCAACATTCCTCCTGTTGCGTATAGGACATTATTTACTTCCCTGATGTTCCCTAGTGGTTTGACTGTTAACCGAGTTTGCAGTGTAGAGTTATATATTTGCACAGTTTCACGATTGGACTTTGTCATATGAATTTTTTGGGAGCTTGTCTCTGTCTGACATTTGTGTGAGAGTTACTCTGCTGAGTTACTTGAATGACGTGGTTTTCCGCTTCGGTGATTTCACCTCTGTTGTTTTCAAGGAATTGTGCCTTAATGTCGTTTGCGTCGTCTTCATTGACATAATCTCGATAACTGAAGTTCATGCTATTATTATTACAGTGTAACCTGGATATAAGAGAAACCCGGATATAAGAGAGATTTTCTCTGGTCCCAAATTAGAGCCTGTGTTAATGTATATAAAATAGACCAAACCCGGATATAAGAGAAACCCTGATATAAGAGACTTCGTCTCCGGTCCCGACAACTCTCTTATATCCGGGTTACACTGTATTATTATTATTATTATTATTATTATTATTTTCTTTCATTTCTGTTGTATACACATTTCCTTCCGGGTCCCAACCAAAGACGTAAAATCAGAAGTGGTTTCATGATATTTCCCACTGATCAAATATCTACGTAATTGAAGCTCTTCGGAATGCGTGAGCTATACTTTTGAGTAAAATGTTTCTTTGTTTCTGTAAGGAATGTCTACAAGGAATCCCTTCCATGAGACTATCAGAAAATGTTCTAATCAATCCGAGGGCTCCAACTACAACTGGAATTATTGATGTCCTCATGTACGACATTTTTGAGAGTTCTACTTCAAGATCCTTATATTTTGATAGTATTTTAAAAATCTTCAAAGCTCCATTGCAATCTGCATAAATTGCTATATCAATAAGAAAGCACTATCATTATTATTATTATTTTGATAATAATAATAATAATACAGTGTAACCCGGATATAAGAGACCCGGATATAAGAGAAACCCGGATATAAGAGAAATTTTCTCTGGTCCCAAATTAGAGCCTGTGTTAATGTATATAAATTAGACCAAACCCGGATATAAGAGAAACCCGGATATAAGAGACTTATTCTCCGGTCCCGACAACTCTCTTATATCCGGGTTACACTGTAATAATAATAATTCGAATACGTATAAGTACATTTTTACGGTGCTATATGTTTACGTATACCTTTTACACATGATATCATACACAATATCTTTATATTTAGATTAAATTCCAGAAATTCCAGTATATGATAATATAGCCAACAAACACTGTCTACTACATTATCACTCTGTTTATATATCTGTGTTTAAACATATCTGTCTTTCTGTACATATCTAAGTTCATAAATCCCTCTCTATATCTATCTATATATTTTTATGCATATATAGCTATGATTATATCTTCCATTTTTTATTCATATCTATCTTTTTCCATATCTGTTTGCCTAAGTTTATCTATATCATATAATTAGCGGTGTTATTTCTACACCCTTCACCCTCCTTTTTTTGCCACCGTCTGTTAGTGCCGTTAAACTATTTTTGTTTAACTTATATATATATATATATATACATGTATATTTTTTTTAAATCTGTGGGCATAAGAATAAGACCTAGTGTAGGCCGGACATAAATTTAAAAAAAAAAAATTATATAAATTCAAGTGTTCGTATTAACAATAAAAACAGATACAGCTCTTATATTTCCTCCAATATTTCCGAGGTGAAGAATATTATATTTCGTCTGGATTTCAAGGAAGTATATTTCCTTAAAGTGCTTGAAGAAATGAACAGCTTACTTGTTCGTTCGTATGAAAAATTAATAAAAAAAAGAAAAGTGAAAAAATATCAACATGAAACTAAATATTCTTTGTTGCTTAAATTCATACATAAAAAAAAAATTAAGCGTTCTTTTTTATCTATTTTTTTAAATATTTCTCTGTCTCACTTCTTTACGTTCGAGTAACTTCTATGAAAATAAGAAAAATGTTAGAAAAATAAAAGAAAATAGCAAATCAAATCAGTTATAGGAATTAACCGTCGCAAATGACACATGCTTATAAAAAGCGTGCAGAGAAAATATGCACGTGCCTCGTTTAGTTTCTCTTCAGTAAAGCCAAAAGAAATGAAAACAAATAAAAAAAAATCAAATAAGACAAATAACAGATTAAAAAATGAAAGTGGATTTATTCAAAGAAATGAAGTATAAGATATATTAGACTTGAGTTTTAAATTAATTTCTCACTTTATCTGAAATGAATCAATATTGAAAATTGTAGTGAAAGACATAATCACCTACCTCCAAACCGTGTTCGTGTTTTGTGTGCGATCTGCCGAAGAAAAGTTACTGAAAGTAGTTAGCAAATATCTACTACTTTACGTATCAGAATCTATGCTAATTTTCTTTCCTACGCTGGATGGCGAGGTCAATCAGAAAAATCGTTCGGTGAATAAAATCCGTTGTTTTTCGTTTACGAGGGTAGGATTTTTTCTGAGCTTCGCGGACGAACTCATGTTTTTGCTAGTGAGAAGTAAAGGTTGGATTTATGACACCATTTTGTCGTTTCTCCATTGCCTGTTGGGCTGTTACGATGGACTATCATTTGAACTGTGGTTTGCTAACAAGTGTTGTGGACAAGGGACAGAAGAAACCTATTGCAAGCGTTTATTGCTACTATAAATTTACAGCATTTTTTTTCTTTACTACAACAAAAATGAAAATTTATCAGCACTTATATGTGTGTCCATATATGCTTACATACATACATACATACATATATATATATATATATATATATATATATATATATAAAATAAAGTTTACTAAATCAGTAAAATTAATTAGCTATTTTTGCCGTCATTGTCATAAATTTTACTTAAATAATATGTAAATATAATTTTTTTTAAAATTGTGACCTAGTAATATACATACTTATACTTGATGTGAAAATAATTCTACATGATGTAAGGGATTCTAATATATTTACTTATTCTTAAAAGAAATATAATATATTAAAAATTAAACGTGAAAATATTTTTCAAATCGTAGTTAAATAAAACGTATTATAAACTAAACACCCCCCAACCAAAAATCTTTAAATATACAAATAGAGAAAAATGCCGTAAGAATTTTTGCCGTTAACAATAATTTTTTTTAAAATCCAGATAACATGCATTTAACGGATGTTAGATTTCATTGAAAAATACACCCCTACCCATACCAAAACGTAACTAATAACTGATACATTAAAATACAGCGATAATGAAGGCGCAAAGACCCCTTGTCTGGTTGAATGGATTTCTCTGTATCCTTGGAAACGTGAATTATGATTTTTGCTGTGTCTTTAAAACGCAGTAATTTTAAAAGTTACTCCTAAATTCGCTTGAGGATGAAATGAAACTAATGTCTTTAATTTAATTACAAAGTTAAATTCGAAGCTTTCAGCTTCCATTTTTGAAACATGGTTAGAACTGTGTAGCGAAAAAAACATATTTTAAATCAATTAATTTATAATATATATATATATATAATATCTTTAAAATCTTTTATGACGTGTATGACTTGTTTTTCAAAGAACATTTATTGCTTTCAAATGTCCATTTTAAATAATTAATTCTGCAGTGTATATGTTTTTAGCGGAAAGTATCAAATGAGAAAGCGCAAATTAAATTTAGCCCGACTAAATTTCGGCGAAAATCAAAGAAAATGGCAGCCTTAACTCGTCGTTTAGAGGGTTGGGTGAGGAGTGTGACTGAGGTAGTGTTGAGGTATATGATATCATTCAACTATTTCTATTTCTACCATCAATTGCTTGATAACCAGGCTATAAAATAATAAAAAAAATGGAAAGGGGGCAATAAAAAACAAACATATCAACGACTTTGTCTTCACTCTTTTTTTCTTAAATATCTGGAAAAAATTGTAAAAATAAATTTGTATTTCTATAAAATTATTGTAATTAATATTAAAATACCAAAATGTGTTTTTTTCTTTTAATTTTTTGCAGAGATATTTTAAAATATATATTTTAGTTATACCAATAGTACACCCTATTCGGTCTTCTTTTAGTTCCAAATTAACACCCTATTCTTCATATAACGCCAATTTAAGGTCATTTCCGGGTTTAAGTTTATAAATCCTCTTCCCTTTAAGGTTAATACCTTCCACCTACCCCTAATCATCATCTCAGGCATTTCGTCTGTCAAAGTTAACATGCTAATTCCGACACAAACACAGTCTTAAAGATTGAATAAGACTGACGTATTTTTTCGGTTTAAAGAGATCTGTACACCCATATGAAGTAATTTTGGATTGTGTTGTGTCATTTATAGGCTCTGTTATTTTAAATACATTGAGCTCTCTTTCTGGATCAGTTTTAATACTTTTATTACTAGGATCCACTTGGATTATATACCAACATTTTGGTCATTTTTAGTTTCAAATTAACACATCCTTCTTTATATGACCCAAATTTAATGTCATGAGGTTAATATCCGCGTTTAATTTTATAAAACCTATTACCTTTAAGGCTAATACCTTCCCTTGAACTCTATCTCGTGCATTTCGTGTGACAGAAACATTGAAATGGATATCTTCTGTATTAATTTTTCGACGGTTGTCAAAGTTAAATTTCTAATTCCTACACGAAGTCAGTCTATATACCGGGGTTGAATAAAACTAACAAAATTTCCGTTGATTGAAATATATCTATCATCCCCCTATAGGAGGTCATCTTGGATTTTGTTATTTAATGCATATATATATATATATATATATATATATATATATATATATATATATATATATATATATGTTTAAATTGGAGTTAAATAAAACGTATTCTAACGCAAAAACACCTAAAAAAGAATCTTTCAGCATAAAAGTAAGAAAAAAAATGCCTAAAACCTTTTTAGGCGTTAAAAAAAAAACAGATGACATGCCTTTAACGGATGTCAGAATTCGTAGAAAAATACACCCCTACCCTCCCTAATCTTAACCTCTTTTTTCAACGTAACTCAAAATTGATACAATAGTTAATAAAAATGAACACGCTACCACCCCTGTCTGAATGATTGGATTCCTTTGTATCCTTGGAAACAGTAAATTATGAATTTATATGTCCGTTTAAAAATAAGTTAATCCAATATTCGCTTGAAGATGAAACAGAACTAATGCTTTTAATTTAATTATATAATTAAATTCAAAGTTTTTAGCTTCCATGGTTATTACTCTGTAGCGAAAAAACATATTTTCAATCAGTTAATTTATAATATTTATGCTCTGTAAATTTACATTAAACACTGTTTTGTAAAAAAAAATAAATAGAAAATATCAATAAGAACACCGGATTATATATCTTACTATTTTTTTCTTTATATATATATATATATATACATATATATATATATATATATGAACATTGAAGTCAACACTCAGAGGTGACAGGCTGTTTCAATGATAGACGCAATCGTCAGACGGCATTTTTATATTTATATTTACATTCGCTCTATCTCTGATATTGATCACTTTATCCCATAAATATGGCATACCTTAGAACTATATTCTTCATATGTATGCATGTGTGTGTGTGTGTGCGTGCACGTACGCGCGCGGTAATAAATAAATAAATGCATATATCATGGACATACATTCCCTACATGGAGTTGGATCAGTTGTGTATTTCCTATCGGATGCGACGAGTGAAAATAAAAACCTCATCTTACTATAACCAATATTGTTTGCCTTCAAAGAGCTCTATTAAGAATCATACATCTACGAACCCGTCACCTAATTACTGTTTGTCTGTTCTATGGAGTCTATTTCCCATGATACACAAATCTTAAATTTGTATATTAGACAAATAAACACTACCCTAACTTGAAGAATAACTTGCCATTTGTCTGGTCAAAATGTCATTAGTTTTTTTATGTAAGATTATTTTCCTGGCGATTATATCTAATTAAATGTGTAAAAAACATTAAACTTAACCAGATATATTCCCACCGTAAGAATGGAACAGATGAAAATTATCTCTAAAAGGATAGCAGTAAAAAAATTGAACTGAGACAGCTAAAATATAATAATAAATTGTTTTTCAATAGAAATTCTAAATTTTATTTTTACGTCTCTGAATTTTCCTCTTTGCAGATACTTACCGAATATTTCTCCTTTTTTTTCAATTTTATGACAAGGAGAAAAACAAAATCTTGCTGCTTATTTTGCTTGCGGCCATTAATCGATATTTTATGATGCTGACGCATTCTCAAGAAAAAAAGGACATTGCTTATTGAAATAATAATGCGAATTGTTTTAGTAGATCTCATATTTCCCATCAAATCTACTCGAGAAAACATTTTAAGAAAACTTAGATATTTTTTTTATAGATGTCTGAAAGAAAACAGACCGAAAGAAATGAACTGTTGAAAATTATCAAAAATCATCATCAGTTCAGAAAAAGTCAAGACTGACTCTAATGTACTATTCTACGTATTCGAAATACAGTATATTTTAGTTATACTCAAGAATTAACATACTCGCGGGGCGGGGGAATCGAGTTTTAAAATGGCTGCTTACGTATAAAAATCACAAAAATGATAATTTAAGAAAATATCATCACATAAATGTAGTATTAAAAATAAAGAACATTATTTAATATTCAGAAATTGCTAATCAGGGATGACGATCTCTATCTATAAAAGGTAGTGTGTGTGTGTGTGTGTGTGTGTGTGTGTGTGTGTGTGTGTGAGTGACAAATGCACGGCCGCAAATTTCGACGGATTTGCATCAAAATTTACATGTACATGCTCCAAGTCAGCCGAAAGGCAAAGACCGACCTTGCATTTCCCAACTCACATCGATAGTAGAAAAAATCGATTTTTTCATGCTTCTATGGCAGTTTTCATGTAGTTTGAGGCCATTTTGTACTGGCCAGAGTGAAAGGCAATAGCTGGGTGCCACGAATAGGCAGAAAGATTCTATTGGCCAGCGTGAGAGCCAACAGCTGACTGCCACGAATGTTAACAAGCATGCTAGTATGCAAAAAAAAAAAAAATAAATAAATTGATAGCTGCATTCGTCGCATGGCACTTTACTCCAATTGGCTCATTTGCTTGCTTAAACTCAACGTTGATTCTAATTCCGAACAACTGGCTTTTGTGTAACAAAGTATTGGTTGTTAACATTCTTTTTGTCATTCGATTTTTCCAGTTACGAGTCTTTTTTTAAAGCTGATCGTTTTGCGTTCATTTTGTTTAGTTCTTTTTTCGTAATAGATTTAATGTTTAGTATAGAGCTTAGAAAAATTCGCAGTGTGAGATAGGCAAGAAGTAAAGCATGTAGCAACATCAGCACTGCAAAGGGCACTGCTTTAAAGGCAAGGAAGTGCAAAAATATTTTAAGTCAAGTGATAGAGATTGCTGTATGAGTTGTACGATTTTTGAATCAAGCACGTTCAACGCCGGGTCATGCTGCTAGTCATATATATAATAATAATTGTAGACCTTTAGTTTTCCGACTACCCCACTTTTGCTAAGGTCACGACCCAAACCCTGTTGAACACGCATTCTCAGACACATTTTTGATTTATACTGCAGCTTTTCTTAGCAGATCTTAGTTACAATTTCTTGGGAAAAGCTACTAATCTAATATGTTCAATAGTTAAACTGACCAATATACTCAAACCATCTGTCACGATGACTTGTTTATTTCGTCCTCGTACAGCAATCAGCAGCTTAACGAACAGTTCCACCGACTCGATTTTCCTGATATAGCTTGACTCAAAACGTGGTATGTCTTCCAGGTGATTTCAAACGCAGACGGAAGACGGGAGCGTCTACTCGGGTAGCTATTATCACAAACTCACATTAAATTAACCGCGGTGAGATTCAAATCCGGCTTTTATAATCAGGGTGTTAATACTATTTAACACGAACTCTCAGACAAGACACAAGAAGCGATATTTGAAACTGAAAAATACAAAAACAGATTTTGATAATGGCATATGAACATAGAATATACTCAGACACTGGTTAATTTATTTTTAAACTTGTCAGAAAACCAGAAAAATCACTCGAAATATATAAGTAAGATACTTAACAAAGAACTTTCATTAGTCTTTGAGCAAACTTGTATAAATGAAAACTGATATATTTATATATATATATATATATATATATATATATATATATATATATATATATATATATATATATATTGATGAATACAGAATCCATAAAAATCAATTCCTTGGTGATAGTTTATTTCGTACATTCAGACATCCATATCTTTCAAGACATTCTCTTTAAGTGATTCTGTATTCATTATTATTATATTGCTCTGTACTTACATTGATTTTCTTTGGATATATATATATATATATATATATATATATATATATATATATATATATAGTTTATGCAAAACTAGGTAATCCGTCTGGGTAGACCCAAGGAGGATGATATCCGGAGAGCTCAATGTAAATTCAGAGCAAATATGTTTGAATAAAAAAAAACAGACCACTTTAAGGTTCTCTGTAATAAAGTATTTCGCCACAGCCCTTTTAAAGGGCTCTGGATCATCAGACTTTACTTACTTTACTTCAATCAAAAAAAAAAAAAAAAATATATATATATATATATATATATATATATATATACAGAGAGAGAGAAAGAGAGAGAGAGAGAGAGATGTGTGTGTGTTTGTGTTCAGCGCGGGCACGTGTGTGTGTGTGTGTGTGTATTTTTTAAATGTGCAATAAGTTTCTTTTTCGTTAATCCGACTGTGTTAGCACATTAAACATTACTTTTGGGATACTCATTGGGGTAGATTAGACGCACCCCGTTTATTTATTAAACAGTATATTTATTTATTATCAACTGCCGGATAGAATATTCGAGAAATTTTATTATTGATTAATATAGGCTCTCCCGCAGGATACGAACCTGTGTCCCTCTGTGTAGATGAAAACCGCCGTTAGATCCGATGTGCCATAACCGACTCAGCCACGAAGAACCTTGCTGATCAATCAAGACCTAAACATTGACTTTAAGTGAATTCCTTCCCGTTATAGATTTATCTACCTGACCAGTGTCGTATCCAAACATATATATATATATATATATATATATATATATATATATATATATATTACATAAATTATTTTTAACATTACTGACGCCCTTCTCAATTCACTTAATTTAATGGTGAATACTAATATCATAGAATGCTCTTGAATTAAAATTGCAGATCAACATTCAAATATTAATTAACTGTCATGCTGTAGACATATTTATTGATCGCCCCACTTATGCTTGTACACAAGATAAAATTACGTATTACTAATTTACGCATAAAATCACTTGAATCCCAATACTATTTAATAAGTTCACTGCACGAAGATGGAAAGTGTGCCTATTGTAATATCTATAAAATGGTTATATATGAAATCGGTGAGTATTGTTCAAATTCTGACAGAATCTACTGTGTTTACTTTGTATTAAACATGTAGTAAAAAGGTTTTATCAATGAATTCTAGGGCCTCAAATTTGATTGCACATCTAAAAGGACGAAAACAGTGCATAGATAGTAGATAAATGAACGGGAAATCACGCCACTGTTTTCGAAGACACCATGACAATTCCGTTATTGAATAAAAATGAAGCTGTGAAGGGTCATAATCATCTGGGCCCTAAAAGTAATTTTAAACGGGAAGAGCAACGAAATTGACTAATCCTCTTTTTTCTTCCTAAGACGAAAAATGTTTTGGTAAACGTTGAGTTGACCAAAAAATTCGTTCGGTTTATAAAGTAGATTTTCTATTTAATAACCTAAAGAATATTTTAACCAACCCAATATATGTTGTCAATAATTCTAAATTAAAACCTGTTAGCATTGGAATTTTATCCTTATTTGTGTCACTAAAAAACATTTCAACTTTAAGTTAAAGTGTTGAAGAAAACACCTATTTTGTTAGAAAACTTGTCTAAGACGGTCACCCTTATTCCGGGAAATACTGGGTAGGGGATATCAGCTCATCTCCGAGCAGCCTGTGTAATCTCATTCTCAATGTGGGTCCTCTAATCCTCAAAATCGAGGAAGTTTGTTTCGATTCCTGGAATGCCCGCTTAGGTATTATTTTTCTGACACAAGTAGTAGTACTACTGTCTGTATTCCGAGGTAAAGTCATTTTTTTTTTTTTTTTTTTTACTTCGCGTAATATGCTCGAAATTTCTTCTCAGTCCATTACTGATTGTCTCTTCATCAAATGTACTAGAGGTAAAGGTTATTCGCCTGATAATCAAGGATCCAAAATCGGTAAAGACACGTCAAGCTAAATGACGGTTCCGTATAGTTCGAATCCTGTCGGAGGACGAATATTTTCTGTGAAATTTTCTCGGACATTCAGGCCTGTAAATGTTGTTTAATACTGTTTATTATAAACAGAGCATTTACTTAAATATTTGTATCGATAAAAAGAATGTATAAACATAAAATGTATATATATATATATATATATATATATATATATATATATATATATATATATATATATATATATATATATGCAATATTCAATTTTTTTTAATTTATATTGTTTAAAATATATTTGTTTTATGAATATATTTGATTTATTAAATTATTGAATTTCCTTCCAATTAACCTGAATCTTTAATGTCAAATGTGTTGCAGCCACGTCTTCGGATCGATTTAAACTCAAGAAAATTCTGACATTTTGTTATCGTTAATTACATTTGAACATTGTGCGGAAAATAGTCATGAAGATATTCAGCTCATTGAAAAATAGCCTATTATATATTCGCCAAAAATGTCTTGAGCAATGAACCTGTTTTGCCATTTGCTGTGCATATGAAAGCTAAAAGAAAAATATTTAACAGATATCACGTGACTTCTCTGCGATAACAAACTAGAGAGGTCATTGTCGTGTCCTTTGAGAACCGAGAAAACGTAATAAAGACTACGAACTTGTAGTTCCGAAATAATCTGTGATGCTATTTTCGAAGTTATATTTTCTCCTCTTATAAACCATCTTGTTCTCGAAAATAAGACTCTTGATGGGTTAAACTGCCTATGACTGCGGGCACGGTTCAAGTTAAAGCAGATGTTTAATCCTAAGCTGGAGATCAGAATACAACAGCTGTCGTACCAGAAGCCTTCATGATAAGAAATAGGCGGAAATTGATTTGCTTACTGTTGTCTGTAAAATGAGGAAGAAATGCTACTTCTTTGGTGGGATTTTTACCCATGGAGAAAAAGCAGCCAGCCTATGATGCAACTTATTTCAAATGTGGTATGAAAAAGCTTTTATATCAAAAGTATGCAGATCTAATATATCTGGAGTAAGACTGCTGTTTTACAAAATTCTGCTTTGTTTGCTGTTACTTCAGATCTTCAACAGTGTTAAACATGCGGTTGCAGTTCTATGTATTGGTTGTTTCCTTTTGTCGTAGAAGAGTTCTCCAATATACACGCTTCAGCGTTGAAAAATGTTTTCTTTCTCTAATATGAGTGTTCCATCCTTTGATTGTAGGCAGCCTGTTGATGAACATGTCTTCTGTCCTGTTAGTTGTCTTATTTGTTTGTACATGTCTCTTTTGTTGGTAGTACTCGATCTTTCTATTTCTAAACATTTTTCGTTTAGCCATTCTTCTTTAGCTTGCCTCTATTTGGCCCTTATTTTCACTGTCTAATTTTCTGTACTCCGTTCCGTATCTTGGCCAAATTTTTTGTCTTCTTTCCATCATGTCAAGAATCTCATCAGTCATTCATTCGTTTTTCCTTCTTCCTCCTGTCTCCTTTGGGATGACATCGCTTGCTGATGTCACTAAAGCGTCTCTTAGTGTGTCCCATTTCGAGTTTCCATTGCGTGCTTCGTCTCTTCTTTTCACATTGCCCATATTTAGGTTAGTATCTCTCAGGTGTTTGTTGTATTGCAGTTTGGGTGCTGCATTAGGCTTCTTGAGTTTCCACAGTTTCACTCTTAGTTTACATATCAGAGGGCGATGATCGCTTTCGCAGTCGTGTGTTTGGTAGGTTTTGCAGGGAATCATTGCATTAGTGATTCTTTTGTTGTTGGTTATATAATCAATTTGGTTTATACTTTCTCTTCCTGTACTATTCCTTGTCCATAGTCGTCTATGATTATCTTGGAACAATCTGCTGGATATTACCTGGTCATTGGCTGTGCACCATTGAATCCATTTTTCTCCGTGTTCGTTGAAGTTTCCTAGTCCGAATATCCCTGTTATATCCCCTACCCTTCCCCTGCCTACTTTGGAGTTTAGGACTCCCATGACAATGATGACTTCCTGTGATTTGCATAGAACCTTGGCACTGTACAGGATGCAGTAGAAAGATTCGATGTCCTCTTCCTTGATTTGTGCTGTCGGTGCGTAAACTACTATAATAGCCAAATTGAGCGGCTTCTTGGATATCGCTAATAGCTACAAAGGACTGTAAGGTGTGAGAGGAATGATCGTTCACCTTCTGAAGGGATATGACATATAGAAGAAAAAGAAATATTTTTTATGGGTGAAAAACCACCAGAAAGCTTAAATTCAGCTATGTACGCATATACCACGCTCAACTTCGTGCCGAATTGTCACTAAGGAACATATGTTGCTGTTGTTTTCAGAAGGTATTATGGAAGGGATTTCAAATCCTTGCTCTCCTTTTCCAATCCTGATATTTGAATGAAGTAGACTCTCTTCGTAGATGCTTCTTGGATATTTTCTTAATAGTGCTCGAACTCTTTCATCACATCATCCTCTAGAAGATCATGGCGAGCAACCAACCACTACTCTCTCATGGAGATGGTAAGCATTTTCAGAACCTATTTCAGAAAGAAGTGGTTGCGCTAATCTTGAAGGTTTTTACATAATCTTGAAGTCTTTTTGCATAATCTTGAAGGCTTTTATATAATATTGAAGGCTTTTGCATAATATTGAAGGCTATTGCATAATCTTGAAGGCTTTTACATAATCTTGAAGGCTTTTATATAATTTTGCAATACTGTATTTTTTATCAGTTTCAACGATTTGTCCTTGTCTTCAGTTATAGCAGCAATTGGCCTACAACTGTGATTCCTAGCACTAAGATGTGTTTCTCCATTCAAATGACACCCTATACGGAAAAATTAATCTTCACAGCGGGAGTGTGCGCTTGTAATACAATATTTTCTGACTGATTTTGCCACAATCTACTAATTGTAATTGTGACTTCGGTTTTACGCCGTGGCAGAGAAATAAACGCTTCACACTGGAAAATGTGTTTCTTTAGATTTGTCTTTCACTTAGTGTGAGGTGAGGTTCTTTGTAAGCTTGTTGTTATTTTTTCAACCATATCATTACGTTTACTCTAAATACTGTTTAAATGCAATGGTTCACAATATAAACGTGTTAAATTCCGACAAGTCAGAAAAATTAAAACTGGTAGATGCTAACGAAAATAATTCCACTCATTTGTTAACTGGGGCAAGAAATGGCTTGCAGATTTTAACGCATATATTTAATCATCATAAAGAACCATTTTAACCTCCACCAGCATGGCTGATGCTAACCTCCAGGAGAGAAACTTGTTGCGCCTTCATGTTCTCACGTTTTATCTCGACATGAAGTGGAGTAAATATATTAAAATCCATTGCTAGATCTGCCAATAAGAAGGTTGGTTCACTGTGTCGTCCCAGACAAATTTTATCGTAAGAATCCATCCTGTACTTTTATTATTTCTATCATCTGCCCATTCTATGAATATTGCTGCTGCCTTTGGTCTAAAGCTTCCACTATATATCTTGAGATACTCGAAAAAAATACAAAGAAGAGTGTGCTACGTTATCGATCCTGAGCTGACATTCTAATTTAGTCTCATTCTCGCCATTGTAACGTGGCTTCCCTCTGTCTTTTCTATATCTATTTATATAACAGTTGTTTTAATGAGCTATCCTACTTGGTACGCTGGCCGCATAAATTTAATCGTACTGCTGAATTGGTTACGAAGTTTCATCCTAGATTTATGTAAATTTAAGTTTTATCCTAATAATTTATTTTCTCGTACTTCTCACTTATAAAACTCTCTTCTGTTTTCTTGCTTCTTCCTGAACCTTTATATATTTTTATATTGTCCTTGCTTATCATTAAGATCTTCTCATTCTCTTTTACTTTCAGTAACGTTGGGCATCTTAGTAGCTGTATTGCCTTGACGGGAATCTAATTATTAAAAACAAATATTTATTCGTATCGTTACCAAATGGATGTAAAATAGAATCATGTTATTTTTTTTTGTTTTTTGACTGCAAACAAAACTCTAAAATATGAATGTTCATTCTACGCAAGAGAATATTGGCGCGAATATTAGATTGGTTGGTTGGTTGATTTTGTTCAACCGCATATCAACATCTGATGTTTATTTAATGCCGAAATCTAAATATTTTGAACAAAATTTTGTGGCTTCAAATATAGATAAAAATGTATTGCTAGTCATTTTCCTATAAAATGTATTGTTGATAATTCTTACTATAAGTAAGTATTATTGGTATTTTTACTATAACATCGTACATTTATACTTTCATAGTGTTTTTTTTGGGGGTGGGGGTTCACTATTTGCCTATAGCTAAGACTATAACAGGTACTACCACCCCAGGTTAGGTGTGACCTGGGAACAGCAGCAATTAAGAGGCAGTTCTCTGCTCCTTAAAACATCCAATCTCCCGATGACTTTGCTGCCTCATCTAGTTTATCGCCATACCCAGGACGTATTAGAAGTGAGTATTATACACGAATGATTACGGAATAGAAAATTGGTTAAAACCGCGTTTGCTTATCTACACAAATTATTTCTTTCAGACACCATGGAATTATAATCTATTTTTCTCTAGATACAAACCTCGGCTATAAAATTAATTACATCTGTAAGAAATATGAGGTTCAGGATTAAACTTGACGACAGACTCTCTGCCGATTTTATACATTTCTTGTGATTCTTTCCTTAGAGATATTGATAAATTATAAGGAATCCACAGCAAATTATATTGATCCAATATAGAACAAATGTTGATTTGAGTTTATATCGCGTGCCAAATATAAGGCATCACAGCGACGGAATTCATTAATATCCAATAAACGAGAAATAACATTATTCGGAGTTTCTAAAGTGATGAGTTAGATAGATTTTAACTATTTTTAAGCATTTCACCCCAAGCAAAGCGAGAGCGCCATTAGCGCGCAAAGGTTACAGAGAGTAAGAGCAAGAATAAAGAGCGGTGTTTGAGGAAAGGATATAGAGATGGAGTGGGATCATGATCAAGGTATCAGAGGATGTTGATGGACATTACATTTGAATATCTGAAGATTATAGCTATCAGGGAAACAAGTAAGAGGAAGGGAGTCCGAGACAAGAAGTTGTTGGAGTAGAAGAGGCGGTTACATTTAACTGTTTCGACAGTGAATGTGTGGAACAGAGATGCCAGCCTAGTAGTACGCTTAAATTCATACAGCTGGGGTTAACAGTGAAAGTAGCTGGTCAGAGCAGTTCGCATGAAAATGTTTGTAGAAAAGACAGTGGGAAGCCACAGCAAGTCTGTGAGAAAGTGACTGTAGACGAGATGCCAGATAAGGATATATCATATTGCATATCCGTCTCTGGATTTTGTCGAGGACCTCGAGATGAATAGCGGGAGCACCAGACCATATATGGCCACAGTATTCAATGTAAGAACTGTCAATATCATAATATTTTGATAATACTAAATAACTCAACTATTTCAAGTATTTGATAGGCAATATATAAAAATCTGTTTTTAGTCTCCATTTTTCTCAAATTTTTAACTTAAAAATTTTAAGTATTTTTTATTGTATTTAAATTTTAATATTGTTCCTTTTTTATGGATGAGTGCGTATGGTAGCAGTTGCTGGCACGGAAAACAGCACAGGCGTGTCGAGATCGAATTCCAGTCGAGGCGATTGCGTTCGATTTCACACCAATACCTTCGGAAATAGTGTGTATCCATGTCTTCCCTTCAATCATTAGCAAGGCAGAATGGACTCCCTTTCTTTGGTTGCTAACCAATCTAAGAGAACAATAATTCTGGATTCCAAACCAATTGAGCCCGGGGCTAGAAACCCCATCCCTTAAAATTCTACTTGCTGTAGGCACCACTGCAGCAACACAGATGAGTCTAAAGGGTATATACAGTGTGATCCAAAAGTCACGCGACAATTGACAAAAAAAAACATACTTGTGAAATAGCAACCGGGGAAAATTTGCATGACATAGTTTGACCAATAATATTTCTTGATAATATATTGTCATAAACAATAACATGATTCCATTTGGTAAATAAATATAAAATTTGCAAGGTTTATCAATTGTACAGTGACTTTTGTAACACCCTGTATTTGCTAATGAAACCGCAGAAGAAACATTTAACATGTAACGATGTGACCCTGTATTCCAAAGAGGAGTCAAAATGTTTAATATGCAATATTATCGATTGTATCACAACTCTCCAGCTAACCGGGTTGATAGATTCCACGACTAATAGCATAAATAAAAGGGCGTTAATTGAGAAATAATCCTGCAATGATATTTGAACTCGAGTCGCATTTTTCAATAGTCTCTCTGTCAAAGATGTCGTTAATTAAATCATTCGGACAAGAAAACGTTAATATTTAAGCGGTTAATTCTGTAACTATTTCATTCTTTCTGCTCTTATTCTCTTTTTTTTGTTTTGATTTTTGTTTTTTTCGTTTTTTTTTTTTTTTTTTGCAGTCTTTGGTTTGTTTTGTTTTGTTTCACGTCATATCAACCTCAACGAGTTATTTAATGCCGACAAGAGTTTTATTGCTGCTCATATTTCTTCTTCAAAAATGTATTTTTTCTTCAGAACTATTTAAAAACTTTCATAGTGTTTTGACAACACTTTAGGGGGATAACTATTTGTCCATATCTGGCACCCTAACAGGTACCACCACCCGGATCAGGATGGACCTGGGAACACTAGCAATTAAGAGGTGCTTCCATGCTCCTCAAAACCTCTTGATCAGAGGCCTTGCTGTCGGATATAGTTCATCGTCATACCCAGGACGGTCTGCAGTCTTCTCCGTTTTTTTTTATTTCTGTAAGCAAACAAAAAGGAATATTTCTGAGTTTCTAAAATGTTTTGCCAAGCAATTGCTTTGATATAAAAATGCATTTGTTTTTGTTTGCTTCTTTTTTTTTTCATCCTGGTTGAATATGTGAAAAGAATTCCCCTTAAGTGCAGGATAACAATTTCAAATGTAATTTTAATAATCATTTCGAGCTGTGTTCTTTCCATTCGAAGAGGTTATCAAATAGATTGTATGGCAGCCTATTCGATTTTCTCTTCTGGTGACAACGAAGATCATAAAATGTTACGGTTTTACGTCAAAACTGATACTCAGGCAGACATGAAAATTGATATTTTTCAGGATACGAACGTATGAGGGACCTTATGATGACGATAATAAATTAAAAAAAATACATAAGAAAGCAATACAACTGATGAAGATAAAAAAGGGAAAAAAAAGAGAAAAACAGGGAAAAAGGAAAGGATTAACTTTCAACGAAAATCGAGTTTCATGTGAGTGAATTTCTGGAAAGTTCATTCCAGGATCTTGGAGTATGTGAGAGAAATTCAGCTGCTAAACTATCAAGTCTCATAGTCTCTCAGCACTTAACCTCTTTTCAAGATTAGAATTTCGCGAACATTTTTTTTTCCAATACAAAGAGAAAAATTTTCTTTATGTATCATCCCTTTAGGAATGAAATAATTTGGAATTCCTTTCGAATTAATTCAAATGCTCTTGCAGAAAAAAATTCAAGAGGTATTTGAAAACTTTTGGTAAAATTACAAAGTACCGAATATGCTTGGAATAAAAATTACAAATATTTTCAAAACAAAATAGATTTTTAAAAGAAATAATTCATCGGCAAATGCAAATGTTGGGTGTAACTGCAAAATTGTCAATCTCACATAATGTTTAATATCTAAAAATCTACAAAATTTTAAATGTATTTTTGCCAGGTTTTCAGATAAGACGTTTAGCCATCTTGATACCATTTGTCGTACGAATCTCTGAAAAACCCTCTGAGTTATTTAGCGAGAAAGAGAACAGTTTGATATCGAATTTTATTAGATCCACTGTCTTTTCAAATGAGCAATGATAAAGGAAAAAGATAATTTAGGCCTTCAGTAATGGAAACAACATTATAATATGGCGTCCATCTTTGAAGTCCATTAAAAATCCATCAAGAAAACGGTGAATAAGTTTAAAAAGAATGAGCAGTATAGTGGAAAATTAAGAAAAGATCCAACTCAATCCATAAAACCTGTGGCACGCGACAGAGGAGTTTAAGCTATGACAGTCCAAAGAGCAGTGAAAAATACTTGAGAATGAAATCGTACGTGAAACGTGTAAGGCACGTTATTACTCCAGGTCAGAATTTTAGAAGGTTAGAGAGGGCTAAGATCATCTTGAATGAGCTTGAAATGATTCTGGATATATATATATATATATATATATATATATATATATATATGATAAATCAATTTTTAAGATAAGGATAACAGTCCGAATTATGTAAATAATGCATTCGTTACTTCGATCAAATTCAAAACTTAAATCTCCAGAATCACATTCTAAACTGTTTATATAAAGATGGAGTCTATGTTGAAGAAGGACAATCTGCAGACTTTTTTTTGTTTTAGATTGATTAGATCGTCTATAAAAGTGAATTTATGAATAATGTAAACTGCAAAAATAATACCTACTGACCCTGAAAATCGAAATGTACCATTAAACCGTGATGCACCACGATCCAGAAACAATGAACAATTGAACACTCAAATGGAATGATAATTCGCTTTATTGTGAGGAAATCGTCAATTGTTACTTGCCGCTTCAGATAACCTAAACTCTGCACAAGTTTGTCTCATTTTCAAGCTACTTCCTAACGAACCTAAAAGCCATTGATACATTCCATTAGTTCCATTTTAGCAAAATATATAAACATACGTTTCAAGAATAGATAATAACCTCTTCTCTATTCATTAAGAAGGTAGAAATGTTATCAGTTAATTGATTGGCGAATATTTTCTCGTTTACTGAAAGAGCCAAAGATAAGAGCCGATCAACTCTAAGTGCTTAAATAAGAGGTTGAGCCGCCTCAATTGATTTTCTAAATTTCTCTCATAACACAAGATGAGTCAGAGAATAACTTCCATTAGATTCATGAGACGTCTCAAGCAACACACACTCTATTATTATGTAGGGATCTTTTATGGTCATTTGCTTTATTTGGATCTCTGAAATGTTTGTAATGTCGGAGTTTGAGATACAAGTTTTTTTTCTTAATACTAATGCGATATATCTAAATATAAACACTGTTGTAGAACTACAATAATTAACTGATGGGAAGATTCAACCAACTTCGATCATCGTATACGTGAAGTGTATATTTAGGAAATTATTTGGTGCTTTAGATTGTATTTCCATTAAAACTCATCGCAAATTCATAATTTCCAAAACTTACTTCTTTAGAACAAGTATGAACGTGAATTGGGCTATGCACGCATAACAAGCAAAAACTTACTATATTTTAGAGTCGGTCAGTTCAATTGAAGATCAATGTGAAAAGCAGTAATACTTCTCTTCATGGCACTCATTGTTTAATCCAACTTCACGCTGGTTTAATATTTTGACGATTTAAGAGATAATACGATCTAATACAGGATATCAGGATTATGTAACGGAAGGGAGGATAAAAGATTAAAAACCGGATGCTGTTTATGTCATGGAAATTATTATAAGCAATTAGCGAGTTTATTCATATTATTTAATAGAAAAGATTATCAGAGCTAATACCCGATATAGCTGACTTATTACTTACATTATTTACATTATTCGGACTGTTATCCACATTTTCATTGTCCTACTCACAACGTTTCGGTCGTTGTACGCTTCGGCCTTCTTCAGGTGATTGGAATTTCAAACGGAACCTCTTATTTTGTCGACCAGGGTAGATCGTTGTAGTTCCACGTGCCATACCTCTTCCTGATGTCTCAGTTATTTCCCTATAACTCAATTCTCCAAGTTTTTTGGTTCATCACTGGTATTGAACTCACAACTATTTGGATCTAGTCACTGGATCTAACCAACGTCTTTATCCACTGGGCCATGTATCATTGGGGATAATGACGTTGGTTAGATCCAGCGACTAGACACAAAGAGTTGTGAGTTCAATACCAGTCCACAGCAGTGGTGAAGGAAACTTGGAGAGTTGAGTTAAAGGGAAATAACTGAGACATCAGAAAGAGGTATGGCACGTGGAACTAGAACAATCTACCCCGGTGGACGAAATAAAGTGTTCGGTTCGAATGCCAATCACTTGAAGAAGGCCAGAGCGTATAACGGCCGAAACGTTGTGAATATGACAATGAAGATGAAGATAATAGTCCGAATAATGTAAATAATGTAATCATAATACCTCATCCCAGAGATATAGACAGATATAGCTGACTTATGCAATGGAAGTGATTATAACAGATAATACCGGATATGTATTACGTAACGGAAGGAATAATGAGAGAAAATACACGATATGGAAATTATGTAATGTAATAGATTATAAGTGATTACACATGATGTATCTGGACTATGAAATGAAAGATTTTATGAGAGATCATATTGGATAAATTTGTATTATGATAAGGGAAGAGATTATAAGAGATAATTCGGGATAGGGTTCAACTTTGAGCGATTGTACCAAATGTGTGCATTATGTAGCAGAAGCTATTATGAGAAATTATAGAATATATGTAAATCATGTAAGAGAAGACTCCGTGAGAGAATATACTGGATACGTAAAACATCTGACGTCATCGAATACAGGTTGAGAATATTGGCACTGATTTAAATTCTAAAGTCAGGAATACACGTCTCTTTCCACTTGTCAAATAACTTGCGCAGGAAAATGATTTCTCTTGCATGTATAGGCTCCAGCTGAATTAATGACAATGGGTAATTGTGCAACTGAAGAAACCGTCTTTCAAAACTATATTACTAGTAGGAATAAAGATTGTTTGTTAGTTTTGTTTGTTTAAAACTTAACGACCCATCGATCAGCAAGAGATCATTTAAGGTCAAACAGTTGTTTTTTTTTGTTTTTTTTTTTTTTTTTTTTTTTTTTTTTTTTTTGTTTTTTTTTTTTTTTAATAAGATTGAAATGCTTTCAAGAAAACTTTCCCTTTCCTTTCCTTCTTTTTCGGTGTTTTCTTTCTTTTAAAAAAAAAAAATCACTGTTTTCAGAGGTGTGCCGTTCTTCGAAAGTTTCTCACCTGGCAAGTATCAAAGTTCCCCCTTTCATCATCAGACACCAAATTGGGATTATATTTTATTATATAGTCCAACTTTCCTAAGAAAGGTCAAGATCAAATCGGGGTTTGATTTTTCGAAAAGTTCTTTCAAGTTGTTCACGTTGTAAAATAATTTTTGAATATGTGCCATGTCACCGCAATCAAGCAGGAAGTGTTTCACAGTATAAGCCTCCTGGCATGCTATGCATTCGGGAGGATCTTCGTCTTTTAGGAGGAAGGGGTGAGTTATGTGCGTGTGTCCTATACGAATACGGGATAAAAAACACTTCTTTGCGTGATTTTCTGTGTTCAGTTAGTTGTTTCTTTCGAGAGGGTTTGATTTCAAATAAAGAATAAATAAAGAATAGGAATAAAGAAGAAATATTGCTACACTTATGGTCATCCATAAACAGAGAAATCATATACAAATGACAGGTGGCAATAAATATAAAAAACAACTTAGATTTTAAACACTCTGAATATAAAATATATCTTCAGAGGTAATTGACAAAAAATTCTGTTGGCTTAGACAAGAAGCCAGCTAAGATAGAAGGTTATTCTACGGTGTTTTCTGGTGTCAGGAAAGCCAAGAAGGGATGTTTAGTGGGTTATGTAGATAATACATATACTCGACTTGAAGAGCTCACGATTGTAGTGATTGGGAAACATTCTATCGGGAGTTTGTTCCACAAAACTTACTCTTTACTAAAGAAATACGAAGGGAATAGTGACTATTCACTCTTGAATACCTGGCTTGGTGGGTCCCAGTTGTAAAGCTTAGAGATTATGGGACTAAAGATCGTCAAAACATATGCCATGGAAATAACAGTAAGAGCACTGTGCCCTCTCGTCTGTGGAAAGGGGGTTATAGAGTGAAAATAATTATTTACCCACATGGATTTTGAATTCTATCAAGACAGACATATATAGGAGCAATACTTTATATTTGATCTGATCTGGTTCTTGTAAAGATAGAATATAGCAGAGGGCTCAGATACTTACTGAAACGTTACAATGAATCGCTCATTTTTCTATGATATATAACAACAAATGGTATATATGAGCTTTGCTTGAGGACAAGGAGGAGTTTGTCCCAATAAGCGTTCAAGGCAAGAAGTCTCGGGGGGGGGAGTCATCCATCTTGATATGTGAAATCCAAACTCTGCAGTGATGGTGAAACGTGGCTCGTGTCGTTTTGACCTTACTGAATTTTAGTCAGTTTTTTCATCATTTGGTCAACTGGACAAGATTAAAGGAGAGATGTGGGGCTACGTTCTTGTCTTCCAGACGTTTTTTAGATGCAACAATTAACTGTTGCATCATAAATACTCATTAATGATAAGAATATACTCTTAGGCAGGTCATTAATATAAAGTAAAAAGAGTGATATAACATTTTCAAACAATAATGTTCAATACATTTGATTATCGAAACAATTTTGGATTAAATGCTTTTTCAATTAAGAACATGGTCTAAAATAGATATTTTTGCGCAAAAGAAACACTTCTTCAATCTCTAGACAATTTGCTTACTAAGATGCACAATAATCACACACACACACACACACACATATATATATATATATATATACATAATTTAATTCGCTTTATTTAGTAAAAATTTAAAAAACAAAACAAATTTCACGCTTTTTATATTAACTTAATTTAAAAAATATTTACCTTTTTCTTACACAATCATCTACCGTTTTTTCATGTAACTATCATTTACCAAACATAATTTGGCAAATAATAGATAGATAGATAGATAGATAGATAGATAGATAGATAGATAGATAGATTGTGTCCTGTACATAGTTTCGAGATTTAGAAGTTAAATATTACTTTTTAACGTCTCATAATAGTATTTAAACTAGAAGAATTTGAGATTTTAGTGGCTCTGACCTGGCATCTCGTCTTCAGTCACATTCCCATCGCTATAATTTAGCTTCCATGTGCCTTTTCTATAAATACGTTCATGGTAATCGTACTAATGAACTTTCCTCTTTGGTACCAAGACTCCATGAAGGTCTCATCATTTGAAATTGTTTGCTGTAACCTTATGTCCTATGCTGTTACTCTTCTCGCTTATGGAACTTATTTCCGGCTATTTGCATTCTGGTCAAGTTTGATCTTCAAAAATTTAAATTAAAAGAAAAATTTAAAAGTATCTTCTGTCTTCTGTCAAAAATTTAAATTAAAAAAATATTTGAAAGTTATATTTCTGTCTTCTTAATTACTGTTATTTTTTTTTATTCTTCTCGGCCATTAATATATATTTTTTTATTTTCTCATATTCTTTCACATCCACTAACAGCGTTTGTCTCAATCTTAGTGGGTTTGTTGTCTTGATTGGGGTGAAATGATTAAAAAAGGAGATTTATAAAAGAAAGATAAAATTGATTAATATACACGCTTGAAAAATTAATTGGAGCAAAAGGAATAATTCTGTTATTATTTTCTTTTTCTTCGTATATATCCAATGAAACATAACTCAGTACACATGTTAGTACTTTTCATATCCATTCCACGAAGTCGTTCCTTATAAATTGACCACAGATTCTCGATTGGATTTAAATCAGGGGACCTTGATTTGCTCACTAGTAAGGCTTGCCGGTGTGTTCGTGCAGCGTTACAATTTTCGTACGCTTGTTTGGAGTAACGTCCATCGCAGACAATGGCCGTAGGACAACTAATCGGCAGTCGAGACAGTAGTGTTTGGGCGTGATAAAATATCCGATGCAATCATGGCTAATGCAATATTTTTCAAGGCCAAACATTTTTCATCATGAAAACTTAAAATAGGTTCATATTACTGCGTACCACTGCAAATGACCTAATCTGAGGAAAAAATGAAATTGATAACACGCTCTTACTCCATGGAAATAAAAATGGCTGTATCGTGAAAGAAAAGAAACTAAAGCTGTTGTTTTAATTAATTTTCACAAGAGTGCAGTATACATGTCTGGCTTTATAGAAAAAAAAGTTATTTTAACTGCCTTTTCTTTAAGAACTATCCAGATGTGTCTGCAACACTGGAATATTTGAATTGATTATGTCTTTGAGCAACTGGACGATATATACCAAATGCGCCAGTTGAGCTTTGTCTGTGTTCAGGTGCAATTCATTCTTGTATAATGCGATACCTTGACATCCAAGTCATTTCCAATTGGTCAGAACGTCTATGAATCGAAGCTCCTGGTTCTTCTTGAGCGCTGACCAGTAACGATCGAAATTAATGTGCGAATGGGTAAGATGTGATCTACTGATTATCTGCAGCTACTGAGCCATATTGCTAGGCACGCTTGATCAATCGATAAATCATAAAATATAAACGTTTATTTCTGACAAGAATGTCGTTGGCAAAGAATGATAGTCCACTAATACTTAAAAGATATAATTAACCAACAAAATATAAAATAAATGATTTACTAATATATTGCAAAATAAATTTCCACAAGTACTTTTCATAACTTTCTGATATCATCATCTGTGTTGCAACTAGTAAGGTAAAAAAAAAACTATGTGTAGCTATCCATTACTGTTTTTTTTTTTCTTTTAACGTTTAAATGCAGCGGCTGACAGTTTTGTTTTAGCGTTCATTACATGATGATTTCAGAAAGAGATGGAAAGTACTTGAGAAACAAAAGTGATTTTCATTGTTACAATGCATTTCTTGGATCATTTGATTGCAAGACACGGAAAAAATATCCGTGAATATGAAAGGATTATGATAAAAATAAGCAGACATAATGTCTGTAAGTTATTAAATCAGACATGCCTAAAAGAGAATTTGCTGCCTAAATACACCGATTTAAAACACGCACAAACACACACACACACACACACACATATATATATATATATATATATATATATATATATATATATATATATGTGTGTGTGTGTGTGTGTGTGTGTGTGTTAGATAGATAGATAGATAGATAGATAGATAGATAGATAGATAGATAGATAGATTGAATAATACTGGCAAGTTTTTTTTATGTATTATATTTAACTTTTACAACTTTCGACATTTTTATGCAAGAATTAAAAAGGTAAATTTCCCAAATTTTATTTTTATGTATTCGTTCATTTTCGACTGACGCTACAGCCTTTATCAAGAATTATTAATCTGTTTATCAAGATGTGTTTGGCAAATTCCGTGTTTTTGAGTTCAATGGAATTAAATTTAAGTCAATTAAAGGTGACGTCATCGGCAACGCTCAAACTGAGCTTATAGCGTGCTTTTTAATACACATATCAATATACGATTCATCTAAACACACACATCAATATATGATCTTTATTCCTCCTTGTTTCTTTTGCATTATAATGTCGTCTCAGATTCTGTGTCTTTCTTTGCATCGAATCTTTATTATTATGGTGATGCCGATTAAAATTTGTCTTATGTTGATATTATTTTGGTTGTGATATAGTGATCTGTTTGTGCTCGAATTGCACTAAATTTTGAAAAATTACAAGGAGTGCGGGGTGTGTATGGCCAATATATGAATTTAATGTTGTTTGTTGATTATTAATATTGGTGAAAAATATCCCAAAGGAGATGAGAATTCATAAGTAAAACTTATTTTGCCGATTTCTTTGTGAGAATTATATTAGACGTTTTGGAGTTTTTGTAATAAATGATAAATCTATGTTATTTGTTAGAATCAATATCTTTTTTATATATTGACGTATTATCTTTATATATTATATCATTTCTGTCTTGTTTATAATAAAGATGCATCGGCTTGTACTAAAATAATTTAATGGACTCCTTATTTTTGTTTATATCATCAGAATGTCTGATTCTGTTTTTTTTTCTTTATATTTTTTTCTAAATTTCTAACGCCTATCTTATTTCTTCCCTGTTTGGTTTCTAATGATGATTTTCAAGGCAGATAAACCTATGAACCATCTTCCTATCCTTGACATCCTATATGGTCAAATGTTGTCATGAGCCAAGCAAATATCAAGGCAGAAGTCTTGATTTTTGCCATTTCCACAGACACCTTTTGTTTCTTGATTTTCGTCTATTTTTCTATCTCTTGTCTTCATTTTTTCCTCTGGGCTTCATTTTTTTTTTGTTCTCTGTCTCCCGAACTATTCACTTATCTCTCTCTCTCTCTCTCTCTCTCTCTCTCTCTCTCTCTCTTTATTTATACATTTTATCACCCAACTCTCGAACACATTTGTAGACAATGTATTCAAATGTTTTGTATACAAAAGGTTTTCTAAAATCCTCATTTTTTTTCTAGTTCTTTATCTTTTCCATTCTCCGTCAAATATATTACGATTCCATTGTCATACCGTATCTCATTCACTCCTTCCAAGTGGCATTCCTTCCTCGTGTTAATCTCTTTCTATTTGTACTTAGTACCACAAGAAAACTTTGGTGTACCTGAATAAACATTGCTAGATCAACGCACGTCACCTAAACACTAACTTCCCATTATACCACACCTAAAAATAGATCGCTTCTCGCAGATGATATACAATATAAAGCCAATTGGATGTGCTGTCTGTTTATACAACTGTACAAAGGACGGTGCCAGGATTCTAAAGATGCTTAATAGGTTATATTTTCTGCCTAAAGTAAGATAGATCGATAGATAGATTGATAGATAGATAAGAACAGGCTGTGATAGATAGATAGATAGATAGATAGATAGATAGATAGATAGATAGATAGATAGATAGATAGAAACAGGCTGCGATAGATAGATAGATAGATAGATAGATAGATAGATAGATAGATAGATAGATAGATAGAGGAACAGACTGCGATAGGTAGATAGGAACAGGCTGCGATAGATAGATAGATAGATAGATAGATAGATAGATAAGAACAGGCTGCGATAGATAGATAGATAGATAGATAGATAGATAGATAGATAGATAGATAGATAGATAGGAACAGGCTGCGATAGATAGATAGATAGATAGATAGATAGATAGATAGATAGATAGATAGAACAATACTGGCAAGGTTTTTAAATATTCGTTTCCGACGTTTCCGACGTTTTTCTGCCTAAAGTAAGATAGATCGATAGATAGATTGATAGATAGATAAGAACAGGCTGTGATAGATAGATAGATAGATAGATAGATAGATAGGAAGAAACAGGCTGCGATAGATAGATAGATAGATAGATAGATAGATAGATAGATAGATAGATAGATAGATAGATAAGAACAGGCTGCGATAGATAGATAGATAGATAGATAGATAGATAGATAGATAGGAAGGAACAGGCTGCGATAGATAGATAGATAGATAATAGATAGATAGATAGATAGATAGATAGGCTGCGATAGATAGATAGATAGATAGATAGATAGATAGATAGATAGATAGATAGATAGATAGATAGAACAATACTGGCAAGGTTTTTAAATATTCGTTTCCGACGTTTCCGACGTTTTTATGCCAAAATTAAAAAGGTAAATTTCCCAAATTTTATTTTTATGTATTCGTTCATTTTCGACTAACACTACAGCCTTTATCAAGAATTATTCATTTGTTTATCAAAATGTGTTTGGCAAATTCCTGGTTTTTGAGTTCACTGGAATTAAATTTAAGTCAATTAAAGGTGGCGTCATCGGCAACGCTCAAACTGAGTTTATACGTACTTTTTAATACACATATCAATATACGATTTTTCGTTACTTTACGGAAGTGTTAAGGGATCTATCTTCGTATTCAGTAAACATCTTGAAATTTTGAACCCTTTCTTCAATATACAGCTGTAGCTTGTTACCATTCGATTTTACATGCTTAGGTTTGGTTTATTTTTGTTTTACGGCATATCAGTCTCAATGGGTTATTTAATGCCGACAAGATTTTTACGCCAGATTCGTAGAATAGAATATAGATAGAATATGTATTATTTGTAAGAAATCAGTTTGTAGGCGGCTTGGTTTCATTTTTCGAAATAGGGTTTTTGTCGAGAGTCAAATGTATTGCTGCAAATACGATAAAATTTTATTTCATGTTTTCATGTTGTTTCGACCTCAGTTTTGGGAGTGAGCTATTTGTCCATAGCAGGGACCCTAACAGATGCTACAACGCTCTTCAAAACCTACCGATCAAAAAACTTGCTGTCGGATGTAATTTATCACCGTACCCAAAACGTACGTACTTAGAGAAAAGTAAACTATAAATATACTAAAATGTTTCATTATTGAGTTACCTCATCTTAATTGATAGAATATGTTACACATTTACGAAGTGAACTAGACTGATGCATACGCTAGCATAGACTTAATACTTAATTTAGTTGATCCTAAATAAATCTTTAGTCTGTTTGATCGACAACCACGCAAGATTAAAAATCGTTGTTAAATATTAATCGATATCCCATTTCTCTTAATGCTTATTCAAACTTGTGTCTTTTCCTTCCATTGATCCAGAGTATGTGCTTCTTGGTAACATGGCCTGGTTTTTAATGTGTTGGATAAAACATTTCTGGTTACCTGAAAAGTGTGAATTTAAACCTCGGGTCTAGTAAATGGGAATAATAATTTAATATTCTGATAATGTACATTTTTATCGTTGATTCTAACATTACGAAAAACTTCGAAAGAAGACCGAATGTATCTGTCTATATTTCTGAGATGAGGTATTATGTACACTATTTACATTATACGGACTATTGTCCTCATCTTTGTCGCCATATTTATTACAATGTTTCGGCCGTTGTACACTCTGGCCTTCTTCAGGTGGTTGAAATGACGAACTGAACCCTTTAATTCGGTGACTGGGGTAGACTGTTATAGTTCCACGTGCCATCTCTTTGGCACAGTGGATAAAGGCGTTAGTTAGATCCAGTGACAGGACCCAAAGGCAGTAGAGAATTTTCAGAAGGGAATAAACAGGAGATAACTGGCATTCATTAGACATGCTTCCCCTCTGAATGTTGTGATAAATATGGCGACAAAGATGAGGACAATAGTCCGAATAATGTAAATAGTGAAGACCGAAGGTGATGCAACAGTCGAAACGGTGTGACAATAACAATGAAGATCAGGAAGATAAGTCATCATAAAAGAAATTCAGACAGAAACAAACGAATTTTTCACATTTAGAAAAATATTGTTTATCTTGGTTTAGGAAATAAAAATCCATTTTATTTGTGTTTATGCAAGTCTGTTTCTTTTGAAACATGGAGAATTTATTTTCTTGGAGAATTATAAGCAGACATTTGGATAATAATTTCTACAAAGCAGATTTTTGCCATACGGTCTTGTTATCTTTCGTTTATTAAATAAGGCACAGCACTTTTATTGTATAGAAATATAAGACAAAAGACAATGATCCGCTGATCTGATTCCTATGTTTTCTATAAAGTTAGGAAAAAGAATCGCATTCCAACTTTTGACAAAGTATTAGATAAATCTTGTTGTCTCTCTTATAGATTGTTTTCTAATGTTAATTTGAACGTGAACTTTGCAAAGAGAGCATTATTTTGGTTCCTATTTTCCTTACATCTTGATCAGTACTCATTTGTATTTTCACCATCCTTCTGTAGAGCAACAATTCTGTTACCTCAAGTCTCTCCTTAATACCATGAGAAAATTGTTCTTATAGCATTATTTAGCCTTTCCGTCTACCTAATTTCATTTGGAAGGCTTGCCTCAACCCGTAATATGGTTTGCAGACATTTTCGAAACCGATAACATCAAGAAATGAACTTCCTGACAAACTGAATATGGAGACAATGCGAACCCGGGAATGGTCAGAAATCAAGCATTCACAGATAGAGAGATAGAGATTACGAGTCACTCCTGATTTGAGGGTAAATTTAACAAGTATCATTAATTTACGAATGTGACCCATATATATATATATATATATATATATATATATATATATATATATATATATATATATATATGTGTGTGTGTAGTGTTACATTTAGAACATGCACACACCCACTCACGCATATGTGTGTGTGTGTGTATGTAGAGAAACTTGTCACTTAACTGAGTGTTGTTATTTCCGTCAATGCGACTTCGAAGTTTCGTGAGCGACTTGTGGTGAGGCCTTCTCTCTTTGGGGCTACTGGCTTCTCTCTAATATGCATTTCTATAAGTAATCACAGAAAAAGAACCAGCAATTTTGGAACCTATAATTTTTTGACAATTTAATATTCTGTCATATATATATATATATATATATATATATATATAATATATTAATAATTAGTAAAATTTAGTCGTTTAGCTGACTGATGTACCTTCAGCATTCCGACTCCGTAGGCGGACTTGCACGTCCACTCTTCAAAGGGTATCAGCAATTTATATATATATATATATATATATATATATATATATATATATATATATATATATATATATATATATATATATATTTATGTATATATATATATATATATATATATATATATTTATGTATGTATGTATATGCGTGTGTGTCTCCATAAAGAGTATGCACAACAGTACAACAGTGGAATCCAGATCTAAAGTTTTACAGTAAAATATTCGTCCTATTTCAATAACATTCCAAAGCCTAATTCCAAAAACTAGAAGATGCTTGTTTTCAAAATAAAATGACATTACATACTGCAATATTGTCCCAACCTGCATTCTAATCATATTTACTGAAATGTAAAACTGTGTATAGGGTAACCTTAGTTGATATGCAAATATATTGCTATCATTGGATGTCTTTTTATCCGATCTGTACCTATTTCGAGTTTGAGGTTTTCGATAAAAAATTCTATAATGGTTTTAGGCCAATCTCCAGCAGATATAAATTCTTACCATTTCATTGCTTTTTTTTTTAATCAGTTTTCCACGCAAAAGCATATTCTCTCTAGTCCTTTCTTATTGGATGATAAAATCGGGCCACGTTCTTTCTTCCTAGTTTTTTAACAACTAGAATTTCTTCTATTTTCCCGCAACATACAAACTTTATAATATTTTAACGCGTATTTTTATTTTGTTTTGTGTGCTTACTTCACCCAATTCGTGTTTTTCTATCGCATGTAGCGAAGCGAATCAAGATAAATTGAAATAGGGAAAAAGTTGCAGATATTTTCTAAGACTATCCTCATCACCTTACGCTGAGCTATCCAGGGATAGTCAACGGAACAAGAGGAACGAAGGATCTCCTGAAACAACTTCATATTGATCGTTGTATGGCAAAGCATTATTATTCTTTTGATAACAAGTCACTTCCAAAAAGTATTATGTATATAATATTTTGTGTTCATTAGTCAATATACCTGGTTTGGCAATTGTGATATATATATATATATATATATATATATAATGGGACGAGGTCATAGTGGTTCCAGCGAGAGAAAAGTGTGTATATTAAAAGAAGAGAGAAACCGTAAAACGTTTTTGGTTGTAATGTGGATTTTTTTTTTGAAAAAATAGATTATGCTTTATTTTCCATAATTTTGCTACACGTGTTTCCAGTTTCGTGACTTCTGTCAGGCAATGCGTGGAGATTTACACATATTAAAAACAATTAATGTTTTTCCTTATGTTTTTCGATGTTTAATATTCTCGATATGAGACATTCTCTTTTTGTGCGTCAGTGACACAAATGTCTTCCTGAATTGGCAGTGAAAAAGTTTTGCGTGAAGGGTTATAAAACATTTTTTTTTAAGATTGGTCCGAGAAATTGTGAAGGAGTTATCAGCATTCTTATTTTTTTAATAACCCCTGTGTGTTCTTAGATCTATTACTATCTTCTTGTTTTTTTGTCAGCATGCATATGTATACGTATATTCCCTTAATATATATATATATATATGTGTGTGTGTATGTGTGTATGTACGTATGTGTGTGTGTGTGTGCACGTGTGTGTGAGTAAAGTGTAAATGAAAAACGGGATTTGGAAAATAAGAGAATTAGAACAAAGAATTTAAATTTGGCATCTTGTCGATGTTCTGGCTTCATAAAAAATATGTGAGGATAAAAAGATTTTCAAAATAAAATAAAAAAATAAATAAATCTCCATAGACATGCAAACTAGACGAGGGTTAACACATCTTCCGTTTAAAATTTAGTCACTCCTACCTTTCCCTGACTTGACATCTATGAAAGTAACTCTATACTGATACGTATTATTAACACCCAACACTCGCCTACCAAATTTAAACAATTCGCCCTAGCTGTTACCATGGAAATTTTGATTTCAATTTTTAAAACACGTATATTTCAGATATACGTTATTCCAAAAAAAAATTCGCTTGAAGATGGAACAAAGCTTACTTTAACTCAATTTAATTTAAATAATTATATTGAAGTTTTCGGCTCTTGTTTTGAAACATGAGACTTCTTATGTCGCGTTTTGGAATCATATTTTTAAATATAGTTGTAGCGAAAGTAATATGTAATATATATACCAATGCTTTTTCAATTATTTCACGCCAAGCAAGGCAATAAAGCCACTGAGGTGCAAGGGGATTACTGTGTTTGAAAGAATATATAAAAAATAAAACATAATTTTAAAGCTAGAAATTACTAAACGATTAACATTGCATTTTAAAGTTTCTCGGCCAAAAATGCCGATAATTACTTATATGTAAGTAAAAAAAAAGTCTTAAAAATAAGCCTAAGTAAGATACTCGCTTTTGAATATCACCTGTTATTGTTTTCTACTTTATAACCCCGACCAATTATGTCCGATATCTTTCCAATTCGTTTCAACTTGAACTTGCTTTTACCCGTCTTTCATGCAATTTCACTTTCCTTTTTTACTGACGCTTTTGCTTACGATCCGTTTTATCGTCCACTTCGCATTCTCTCAATATTTTAGTTAGACCGATACATTTAAAACGCCCATGCCAATAAATGTAAACCCATAAGGAGTAAAAGTGATCCCGAAAAACATATTTTAAATGATATTTGACTAACAAACAACAAGTGTTCACCAATTCAAACCTATGAAAAGTTAAATTATGGTCATGATAAACATACTTTCAGATGAACAATACTTAACAATAAAACTCATAATAAAATATCACTTTAAATCCGCGAAGAGAACACATCCTGATAGATTTCTTTTATATAATATTTAATTAACAAATATAAATCTGATCATCAACCGTCCTGGGTATGACGATAAACTACATCTGCGTCCTGGGTAAAACGATAAACTACATCCGCGACTTGGGTAAGACGATAAACTACATCCGCGTCCTGGGTAAGACGATAAACTACATCCGTGCCCTGGATAAGACGATAAATTACATCTGCGTCCTGGGTAAGACAATAAATTATATCCGTGACCTGGGTAAGACGATAAACTACATCCGCGACTTGGGTAAGACGATAAACTACATCCGCGTCCTGGGTAAGACGATAAATTACATCCGTGCCCTGGGTAAGACGATAAACTACATCTGCGACCTGGGTAAGACAATAAATTATATCCGTGTCCTGGGTAAGACGATAAACTACATCCGCGACTTGGGTAAGACGATAAACTACATCCGCGTCCTGGGTAAGACGATAAATTACATTCGTGCCCTGGGTAAGACGATAAACTACATCTGCGTCCTGGGTAAGACAATAAATTATATCCGTGTCCTGGGTAAGACGATAAAATACATCCGTGTCCTGGGTAAGACAATAAACTACATCCGCGTCCTGAGTAAGACGATAAATTATATCCGACAGCAAGGCGTTTGACCAGTAGGTTTTGAAGAGCGAGGAACCAACTCTTAATTGTTGGTATTCCCATTCCCACCCTGACCAGGGGTGGTAGCACCTGTTAGGGTCCCAGCTATGGGCAAATATTTAACCTCCAAATTGGGGGTAAAAAATACGTTTTAATACCAAAAATACGTTTTAATACCCAATGAACTTTAAAGAAAAAATTACATTTTTGTCAAAAATAATTCCCAGCAATGAAATTTAAAGTTATAGAGAGTAAAAAATGCTTTAGTTACCAAGTTCCAATAAAAAATCGTTGTCGGCATTTTCTTTAAATAATCCATTGAGGTTGAATATGCATGGATCCCTCCTCTTCAAATCAATGGTCAAAACAATCTAAATCATAATAAATCCTTTTGGGGAAGAGACACCTATTTGAAATAACACTCTTCAATATAATGCCCAATCACTCTATATATATAACGTTCACCTCTTTTTAAGGGATATATTTGGTCTTGAGCCTTGTACTGTGTTAATCCTTCATACAAAGTGGTTGTTTGATTATTTGGTCGAAGCAACAAAGTGGGGATTATGGACAATGGACAAGGTAACCGTAATGGAATGGTCCTCGTCGTAGTGGTAGGCAGTAGGCGGAGACAATAGACGAAGACTATAGGTGTAGCCAATAGGCGTCGTCCTGTACCTCCACATCAGTCTGTATTTATGGCTGACACCAGCTAATCATATAACTGTGAAGGGGAACCCAAGTGAATGCATATTCATTACATCAAATACATAATAAAGCTCTGAGATTTCGACGACGATCATTGGACATTCTGGTTTTGGTGGCTGGGGTTGAATACTTATCAGCTTAAACTACAGTTACAATAAAATTATAAGATATAAAATAAGAAATAAAATTTGAGATACATGATACACACATGGCGTCTTAAACAGTATCTGACAATTAAGTCTAGTTCCAAGCCAGGAAAAGATCTGAGGCGGGAAACTGGTGCTACATACGCAGCTGCATCGGTTAGATGGCGCCTGTCAGATTCGGAAAGCGGTACATCTAGGGTAAGATGAACACTGATTTTAAACCTATGATGTTTGGATATCATACCCAAACACGGAAAAGGTTATGGAAGCAAATCTAGACAGGAAATTAGAAGTGGAACCAAGAAGATGGTTGGATGTCAACACTAAGAGCCAAGCCGATCCCAAATGTCATGACCTCTATTCCATTTGATCTTGTGGGTATGACTGCGAACGGCCCATCTGGGCTAGGCAGTGCACTTCCTTCATATACCATCGTCGAGTCCAGCGTCCTGCAATGGTTACTCCCCTTTCACTACCAGCGGACTTAATTTTGAGCAAACAGGGCTCTCGCTTTATCTCGCGAGATAAACTGAGATCTTACACTACCTGAACTTACAATTGATATCAGAAAAATTGAACAAATATATATATATATATATATATATATATATATATATATATATATATATATATAGGTCCAATAAAACTATCAAACTTTACCAGAGAATTCAGAATAATATGTATCTATCCAGCACTTATCTCAAATAACAACTTAAAAGAGACTGTTTGACCAACACAAGGAATGTTAAAAGTTTCATGTTAAAAGATAAAAAAATAAAAACAAATGAAAACTACAGACAAAAGTTCATTTTCTCCATCAAGACATTCATTTCTGTAGTTCACTGCTACCAGCAAGCAGAAATATTTCTCCTCCCGATGATGGCCATTTCGGTCGAAACTAGTCGAGGAATCTAAATGGAATAATAATAAAAAAATGAAAGAATATTAATTTACAACCCAGTGTGTCTAAAAATTTTAATTTTTATTTTTTATTGTTCAATATATATATATATATATATATATATATATATATATATGTGTGTGTGTGTGTGTGTGTGTATGTGTGTGTGTGTGTGTGTGTGTGTGTCCACTAAGAGATGGATGATATATAAAATTATGTTTTAGGTCTTACTGCGACTTCTGTTTACATGAGTTTCCCAACATTAACTAAATTTACAAAAGATGAAAGTATTGAGCAACCACAAGCCTTTTCTAAATATATTAAGCGAAAATCGATATTATTTGGATGATATGATGGTTATTTAGCAACAACTATTTTGTTCCATGTTCAGACAACTTCATATATATATATATATATATATATATATATATATATATATATATATATATATATATAAAAAAGAGGGTGCCGCAAACGTTTTTGGTTGTAATGTGGATTTATTGAGAAAAAATATTATACTTTGTTTTACATAATTTCACGACACGTGTTTCTGGTCTGGTCTCGCAAACCGTCTTCAGGTGAAAGTGGAGATTTTTACATATTATTAAAAAATTAATTTTTCTTCATGTTCAATGTGGAATATTCTCGATATGAGACATTCTGTTTGTGTGTTGGCAATCCGAATTTTCTTTCTAGAATTGTCAATGAAGAGTTCTGCGTGAAGGGTCATAAAACAATTAAGGTTTGTCCAGCGAGTAGTTATCGGCATTTAATCTTTTAATGTTTTAGTGACCTCTATGTGCTCTTGGATCTGTTTCTATTTTGGCGTGTTCCTGCGTGTATGTGAGCGATCATTGTATTTGGTCACCCTGTGTGCATGTTTTTTTTTTTTTTTTTACTGAATAGATCGTACCCCCCACAAAAAAAAAAAAAAACATGCACACAGGGTGACCAAATACAATGATCGCTCACATACATGGACACACACTCATATACGGGAGACACGAGGAGATATATATATGTGTATGTACACATACATACATTTATGTATGTATATGCGGATGTTAACAACTTAAGAAGTACGTGTGTGTGTGTGTGTGTGTGTGCGTGTGTATGTATGTGTGTGTGTGTATGTGTCTGTACTGGTTCCATGTAGCTTGGGAAATATGTGTGTATATGTGTGTGTGTACTGACTACTTGTGGTGGGATAGTGTGTATGTGCGTATGTGTGTGTATGCGTGTATAAGTACAAATAAGTTTACGAATTCCTCGTAGTAAGGAAATATACGCACGCATATATACACGCATGCTGACAGGAACACGCCAAAATAGAAACAGATCCAAGAGCACATAGAGGTCACTAAAACATTAAAAGATTAAATGCCGATAACTACTCGCTGGACAAACCTTAATTGTTTTATGACCCTTCACGCAGAACTCTTCATTGACAATTCTAGAAAGAAAATTCGGATTGCCAACACACAAACAGAATGTCTCATATCGAGAATATTCCACATTGAACATGAAGAAAAAATTAATTATTTTTAATAATATGTAAAAATCTCCACTTTCACCTGAAGACGGTTTGCGAGACCAGACCAGAAACACGTGTCGTGAAATTATGTAAAACAAAGTTTAATATTTTTCTCAATAAATCCACATTACAACCAAAAACGTTTGCGGCACCCTTCTTCTTTTTAATATACATACTTTTCTCTCGTTGGAACCACTACAACATATTTCTTTTATATATATATATATATATATAGGAAAATGAAATCAAATCAATCAATAAATTAATAATGAATAATAAAAAATGAAATATATTTTCCCATGGAATCGGACCCTTTTGTTAGCTTCTTTAAAACCCATTAGGTGGCGCTGTTGAAATCTACAATAAGATAAACATTTCCTCTCTTCCTCTTTCTTTTTCTCTCCATTAATCCATGATGTATCACGTCGTGGTAATTACATTTTTTAAGCATTTCACCCCAAGCAAGGCGGGAGAAGCCACTGGCACGCAAAGGGTTACAGAGGATTTGGAGCGAGTCAGGTAGGAGTGATAGTGGATAGATCAAGGTAACTGGAGATGTCGATTGACATTACATTTGAATAGTTGAAGATTATAGCTGTCAGAGAAACAGGAATAGTGAAGGGAGTTCCACGGGCGAGAGGTGCGAGATATGAAGCTATTGGAGTAGAAGAGACGGCTACATTTAATAGTTTTGACAGTGAAAGGGTGAGAGCGGGATGCTAGTCTCGTAGGACGCTTGAATTCATGAAGTCTGGGAACCAGCGAAATCAGCTCATCGGAAAAATTACCATGAAAGTATTTGTATAAAAAAAAAATTAAGGCGACGGCACGTCTGTGAAAGAGCGACTGCAGACGAGATGCCAGATCAGGGACAATTTTGCATATCCGTCTCTGGATCGTATCAAGAACCCCGAGACAAACAGAAGGGGCTCCAGATCATATATGGCAGCAACGCTCCATGCAAGGGCGAATGGTCGATTTGTAGATTTGAATGATGGACGATGAACGAAGCAATTGACTCAATGTATTTGTTCCATCTCAGGTCAGCAGTAAATGCGAGACCTAGCAGCCGCAAAAAGGTGCTCTCGAGAAGTTGAACGTCAAACATTCTAATGGTGGGGGGAAGGATCTCTTGATTAATAGAGAGCAGTTTTGTTTTTGAGACATTAAAGTTAACCAGCCAATTCCTGCCCCAGTTCACAATTGATTGGAGGCCCTTTTTGAGACGAACGGCCAGGTTAGTTTTGTCAGCGACACTAGATTTGTTTTTGAGGCAGGAGTAAATTGTAGTGCCGTCCGCGTAGATGCCTACTTGGGAATTTCAATGTTCACGATTTCTAGCAATAAAAAAGGTTAAACGTGTGAGGGAAGTCTAACTGTTAACACGTGGCCTTGTACAAGTGATATATGACAGCCGTCTTGTCGACAACAATAAATGAATTAAGAAGCCGACAAATATTGAGAAGATTTTGACATTAAGTCAAGCTGCTATAAAAAAAAAGTCATGTTGCGACCCATGCTAGACAAAAACAAAGCAATAAATTTAGAATGAAAGCAAGAAACTATCTTTCTGAAATAAATATTAAACTAATTTACGAGGTTGTAATACCAGCAATATATTTTTGAAAAAGAAAAAAAAAAAGATTACAAACAATACATTATTACCAGCAATACATTTTTGAAAAAAATTTCAGTAAGACATTTTTGAAAAAAGATTGCCGGCAATACATTTTTGAACAAAAATTACCAGCAATATATTTTTGAAAAAATTACCAGCAATAAAAATCTTGTCAGTATCAAATAACCCATTGAGGCTGATATGCCGTAAAACAAACCAAACCAAAGTATATTTTCTTAACAGTTATCTATCTATCTATCTATCTATCTATCTATCTATTCGCCCCAAGTAAAGTGATAATGCCACTAAGACGCAAGGAGCTACTGGGACTGAAAAGTATGTGCTGAAAACTTAATAGTCTGACGATGAAAGTGTGATTCTAGAGATATCAAATATTGCATGCATTAATTTCAACTCTCCTTATTAATAACTGCAGTGTTTCTTTCCTGGTGAATTGATGTCTAATTGTTCAAAGAACACTAGTGTTTATAGTGTTGGTCAAAGAAGCAGATATGACTTCATTATCACTACGATACTAGTTCCCAGCAAAGTTATTTTTCATGATGGGGAACAGATGATAGCGAAATCAGGCGAATATGGAGTGTGAACAATCACTTCTAAACCCCAGTCACACATAGCAGTCATTGGAATCAAAGATTTGTGTTTTGGAGCATTGACCTGAGCATACCATTTCGTTAGTTTTCCTAGGCATTTGACCTATGCATAATACTCTTCATTTTGCAGTCAATTAACACAATGTCTTTTGCATCCCGAAAAGTTGTTGTTGTCACCTTCCTAGCAGATAAAAGGCGAGATGGGGAGACGAGTCTCCACTGCATGGATTGTCTCTTTCTCTCATCCTGGATTTGCCTCAAACAATATCCGATGTGATCAGCGTGGTACGCTTTTCATCAGGTGCCATAAGACGTGTCACCCACCGCGTATAAAGATATCATGTCAAGTTCATTGTTCAGGATATTCTTAACACTCTCATGGGATATGCTATTGGTTGTTTTATTTATAGTCAATCGTCTGTCATCACTCACCAGAAAAAAGTCCAATGTTTTTCCTCGCTGGTGCCAGTTGCAAGACCTCCAGACTGTGAGTCCTCTTCAAGAATCTCTCTTCCCCTCCTAAATACAGCTGACCACTTTTGCACTATTGATAAAGCTGGGGCCTCATCCCCTAATGTATCAACCATGTCTGCATGAATGTCGCTGGGGCTAAAAGTTTTCTGAAGAAACTTGATAACGAAACCATATTGTCCATTTTCAAGAGAAGTCGCTACTAGTTCCTTTTGAATTTATCTTTGAACAGTCAGATGTTAGTTTACCTGGAAAAAAACAATGCAGTTATTAATAAAAAGAGTTGAAATTAATGCATACAACATATGATATCTCTAGCGTCAATCTTTCATCGTCAGCCTATGAACTTTTCAGCCCAACCTTTACAATCTTTTAATAAATCAGCTCTCCGTAATTGTCGAGTCTTGTTGAATATGGGATTTGTATTGTTAATTCATAATTTGTTTCTAGGTGCGTATGCGAGGGGCATAATTAAATTATAAATCTATGTACCACTGAAATAAGATTGTAAGAACGTTCTGGTGGGGGCAGATTCGTATGTATGGTGCTGTAGCAGATTCAACGTGCGACTTCAAAATCCTTATTATTTATCGTTTATTTTACAGACTCAAAAGGCGAGGCGTAAATATTTTAATCTCTTTTCTGATTAGTTAAAATGAGTTTAAGAGAACCACCTGATACGTCTGCGTTTAATTTTTACCGTCTATAAAGTTTTACCGTCTATAAATTTTTACCGACTAATTTTTACCGTCTATAAATATTTACCGTCTATAAATGTTTACTGTCTAATTTTTTACCGTATATAAATATTTGCCTCTATAAATTTTTACCGTCTATAAATATTTACCAACTATAACATTTTACCGTCTAATTTTTACCGTTTATTAATTTTTACCGTCTGTAAATATTTACGGGCTATAAATTTTTGCCATATAATTTTTGCTGTCTATAAATATTTACTGTCTATAAATTTTTACCGTATATAAATATTTACCGGCTATAAAATTTTACCGTCTAATTTTTACCGTCTCTAAATTGTTACCGTTTAATTTTTACCGTCTATAAATAATTACTGTTTACAAATTTTTACCGTCTATAAATTTTTACCGTCTATAAATTTTACTGTCTATAAATATTTACCGTCAATAAATATTTACTGTCGATAAATTTTTATCGTATAATTTTTACCGTCTATAAATAATTACTATTTATAATTTTTTACCGACTATAAAATTTTACCGTCTATAAATTTTACCGTCTATAAATATTTACCGCCAATATTTATCGTCTATAAATATTTACTGTCTATAAATTCTTACCGTCTATAAATTTTTACCGTGTAATCTTTACCGTCTATAAATTTTTACCGTCTATAAATATTAACCGTATAATAAATTTTTAATCGTATAATGAATTCCCGTTTCATAGGAACATAGAAGTAAATTAAATATAAACAGAAGCAACCTGAATTCGAACCCATTTCACTACTTACACATTTCCTTGTTGCATTTTTTTAAATGGCTTCTCTGGGGAGAAATTGTAAATACGACTGTTGTTACTAGGTTGTCTGTTGAACAAAGATAATTGTGGCGAGTTGGTTTGAAAAAATCGACAAGCAAAAATGTGATACAACACGAGATAAAAAAATATTTATTCTATCGGAAACTTTTTTTGTGTCGAGGAAATTTCGAGGAATGTTCGTAAGAATCTCTGCAAAAAAAATTAAGAAAAAGTTGAATTTACAATGCCGGTAAATTAGAGAGTAAGGGATGCGTACAGACTGTGCCATGTGCCACTGCTGCAGGGAAACAGGGGAAGCTAATTTTAGCGTCCTATCTCGATCTCGTCCCGCAGTGAAAGTAAACTAGCCTCTTACTGTTTATAGCACACGTGCTCCGAGTATTTTTCGTCTTTTTACACATTCCCAAACTCTGAAAGGGGGTCACTACCAATGATAGAGTTTTCTGTCTATATCTATCTATATCTCTGAGATGAGGTATCATGCTTACTTGCATTATTTATATTATTCGGGCTGTTATCCTCATCTTCATAGCCATATTTAAAATGTACTCTCCGGGCTACTTCCGATGATTGGAATTTCGAACCGAACCCTTTATTTCGTTTACCTGGGTAGATTGTTCTAGTTCCAGGTGCCATGCCTCTTCCGGATCTTTCCCTTTAGCTGAACTCTCCAAGTGTTTGGTTCACCACTGCTGTGGCCTGGAATTGAACTTAAAACTCTTTAGGTCTAGACACTGGATCCAACCAACGTCTTTATCCACTGGGCTATGCGCCCCTGCTAAAATGTTACATAAAATCTCTCTTGGCATACTCTTACCATTGTTGTAGAGAATATAATTTTCAATTGGTGCTCAACAGTGGAAGTCTTGATCCAGACTAAGTTTAATTTAGTATAAGCCTCTTTTTGTAGAGAAAACCCAGAAACTTAGATGAATTGATATTTAGTACTATAGTGATGTCGGTCCTGATTAAGTGCTCTACGTTTAGGACCGTATACCAGATGAGTTAACTTTAGTAAACATCTAGAAGTATAAATATATTGGCTTTGGGTTAGTGCATTTTAAAACATATTACCGCTTGTTAGGTTATTTAATATCAAAATCAGTCATTTTTGATCTGAATAGATTGGTAAATATTGGTCATTTACAAATAAGTAATAAATTACTAAATAATTGTTTACTTATACCTGAGTCTGTAAACGTTTGGTTCGTCGCTAGCTAAATATTGGTTGTTTATATTTGAATGTGTACATATTTATTTGGTGGGTGGCTCCTTAGATGGGAGTTTTTGGTCTTTTATTTTTTCTTCTGCCTGTAATACAATCAGTTTATTAAAGCTCCGCAGACAGAACAGACCGGTAGTCTTAGCATGTGATTAGCGTTTAATTAGCCAATATATTCTTCGGTTCTTTCCTTCCGTTTCTCTTCTTACAGCAATAAAGTAATGATTTTTTTTTTAAATCATTTCACCCCAAGAAAGGCGATTATGTCACTAAGGGGTTTACTAGGATATTTAATTCAGGAAGACAGATGTTGTTTAGTATTGCATATATTTAATATTGCACCTTTTGCAGATAGTAGGTTGCCAGGAAGCATAAAACCGGGAAAAGATTTCCACAGGCAAGAAGCGCGGGAAAAAGAACAATTAGAATAGAACTTACTATTATATCTAGGTGACTAAACAGTATAACGATGAGACCTACTCTAGTAGTAGTCGTAAATTCATGCGGCCGATGAGTAGAGCTGATTAGAAAAAAGTAGTAATTTAGGTTATTTAACTTTGTTATTTATTTAGATTACTACGCCTTGTTAGGTTATTTAATGCCAAAATCAGTCCTTATAAGATCTGAATAAATTGGTAAATATTGGTCATTTATAATAAGTCTAATAAATTACTAAATATTTGTTTACTTTTATCTGAGACAAAACATTTGATTCGTCACTAGCTAAATATTGGTTGTTTATATTTGAATGTGTACGCATTTATTTGGTGGGTGACTCTATAGATAGGAGGTTTTTCTCTTCTGGTCGCAATGCATTCAGTGTATTCTAGCCCCGTTGACAAAGCAGATTGATATTTTTAAAATATGATTAGCGTTTATTCAAGAATGATTTCATGATCACCAGTCATCACGAGAGACTTGTAGCAGACAAAGATAATTTCGTAAAATACATCTATTGGATGCTTTGGTACACATCATCAGTGATGTACATTATTTACATTATTCGGACTATTGTCCTCATCTTTGTCGCAATATTTATTACAACGTTTCGGCCGTTATACGCTCCGGACTTCTTCAGGTGAATGGAATGTTAAACTGAACCCTATAGTTCGCTCACTCGAGTAGATTGTTCTAGTTCCACGTGCTAGATGATAAAATTATAATAAATAAATAATGATCGCTCTGCTATCGGTATCGAGCCCTCTTCGGGATTAATGATTACTTTCTGTGGACCTTGGAATTTATAGATTACCTTTATATATTCTCATCGCATCGGATATATATATATATATATGTGTGTGTGTATATATATATATATATATATATATATATATATATATATATATATATATATATATATATATATATATAGTTTCGGCCAAAATTTCAAAAGGATAATATATATATATATATATATATATATATATATATATATATATATATATATATATTGAACAATAAAAATATTAAAAATTAAAATCTTTAGACACACTGGGTTGTAGATTAATATTCTTTCGTTTTTTTTTTTTTTATTATTATTTCATTTAGATTCCTCGACTAGTTTCGGCCAAAATGGCCATCATCGGGAGAAGAAATATTTCTGCTTGCTGGTAGCAGTAAACTACACAATATATATATATATATATATATATATATATATATATATATATATATATATATATATATATATATATATATGTGTGTGTATGAAAATTATATAAATTAAATTATTAGTTACGTTTCAGATTCAATACTCTGATCAAAGCCAACATTCCGTCGTTCTTTCTTTCTTTTTCTTTCTTTCTTTTTTTTTTCTTTCTTCATCCATTATATCTCTCTATTCTTATATTTTACTTATCATTTTATCCGTCTCTGTTCTTTTTCACTTCATTTTCTTTCTCCCTTTTTATTTTTTCACCTGTATTTCCACGTGTGTGTCTATACGTGCACATTTGCATCTATTTTCTGTTACATATATGTCTATATGCTTGTGCCCAGGCGTGTCACCGCTATGTTTGGTATTCCCGCATTTTTTAGGGATTTTTTTTTTTTTTACATCCCGCACCGTTTCTCTTTCTCTGAATCTCATTTTACACGTTATTCCCACAAGCTATACCTTTTCGTCTTTCTTAGCTCCCTCACGTTTTCATTCTCTCCCCCTTCCCTCTATCTCGGCTTCCCTCCCTCCTTTTCCCCTTCTTTTCCATTCCCCTTCCCTCTATCTCGCTTTCCCTCCATCCTTTTCCCCTTCTTTTCCATTCCCCTTCCCTCTATCTCGCTTTCCCTCCATTCTTTTCCCCTTCTTTTCCATTCCCCTTCCCTCTATCTCTCCTTCCCTCCCTCACGCGTTCACTCTCTCCTTCCTTCTACCTCGCCTGACCTTCCTCCCTCCCTACTTTTCCACCTCTCTCCTCCCATGTATCTCACCTTCCATTCCTCCTTCTTTCCCTTCTCCTTGCCTCTAACTTGCTTTCCCTTCTTCCCTCTCTCCTTCCTTCCATCTCCCCTTCCTTCCCACTATCCAGCCTTCCTCACCCCTTCTGTCTCTTCTTCCCTTTACCTAGTCTTCTCTCTCCCCTGCCACTACTTCCCTTCTTCACTCCTTCATTATTTCTTTCCTTCTATCTTCCTTCCCATTCTCCCTCCTTCCCTACTACTCTCTTACCCTTTATCTCTCCTTTCCTTCTTCACTCTCTCCTTCCTTCTACCTCGCCTTTCCTCACTCCCTCCCTGCTTCTCTCCCACCCTCTAACTTGCCTTACCTTCATCACTCCTCCCCCAATCCCTATTTCATCCCTTTTCGTTCATTTTTGTCTCTCGCCCATAAAATTTCCTCTTTGATATTTCTGTTTATTTTCCTTATTTTATGTTCTCTTCAACCAATTTTAATTCTTTTTTCTTAATTAATAGAAGAATTTCCTCCCATTTTCTACCCTTATTTAACATTCCCTCCCCTTCCAATCATACCTCATCATTTTTTTTTTCTTTATTAAGTTAAGCTGACTTTTGGAATATTTTGGAAGATCTTTTGATGTCACTTATCTTTTCATCTTCCTCAAATTATTTCCAAATGCACCCACATAACGTGAATGTGTGTGCGTATGTCTGCTTGATGATGCACACACTACCATCAGAACTCATTTCGACACGTGAAGATAAACGAATTCATTTTGAAAAGTGTTCTGGGAAAATAGCACAAGAGTTTACCGATGAGTAACGAAGCATCTGTTGACGTCACTGGGAATTTAACCTACGGCCATTCTTCCAAAAAACCTTTTTGCAGGAACCAGATTTAAAGACAATTCAGTGTTGTTTATTTATTTGGCAAATTTTCCTCGAGGTAAATGGTTGTTTGTGTTTGGTTGAGTTTTAAAAAGATTTGGCACAATTTTCCTTTAAATAAAATAAAACGCGCACACCTACCGTAGCACCATTGTGGTGCGTATGCTCGTTTTGCCGACCAGATTATTTCTGTAAATCTGATCCTCAAATTGGGACCACACAAATTTCAGCTTGTATTTTTATAAATACTATCATTTTCCGCGCCATTTAGAATTAGTTAAAAAACAAATATTGTAGAATTTTTTAGATACTCTAGAAAAAGTGTATTTTGCAAGACCAAACTAAACATTATCAATTTCCTGCACACATATATTACATATAGATAGATAGATAGATAGATAGATAGATAGATAGATAGATAGATAGATAGATAGAAATGATAGATAGATAGATAGATATGAAGAGATAGAAGGGATAGATAGATAGATAGATAGATAGATAGATAGATAGATAGATAGATAGATAGATAGATAGATAGATAGATAGATGGGATATAGAAGATAGATACCGATAGATAGATAGATAGATAGATAGATACTGATACACTGGGATAGATAGATAGATAAATAGATAGATAGATAGATAGATAGATAGAAATGAAGAGACGGGGATAGATACATACTGACACACTGAGATAGATAGATAGATAGATAGATAGATAGATAGATAGATAGATGAATAGATAGATAGAAATGAAGAGACCGGGATGGATATATACACTGGGATATAGATAGGGATAGATAGATAGATAGATAGATAGATAGATAGATGATAGATAGATATGAAGAGACTGGGATAGATAGATACTGACACATGAGATAGATAGATAGAGATAGATAGATAGATAGATAGATAGATAGATAGATAGATAGATATGAAGAGACCGGGATAGATACTGATACACTGGGATAGATAGATAGATAGATAGATAGATAGATAGATAGATATAGATAGATAGATAGATAGATAGATAGATAGATAGATAGAAATGAAGAGACGGGGATAGATAGATACTGACACACTGAGATAGATAGATAGATAGATAGATAGATAGATAGATAGATAGATAGATAGATACCACTCAGTAAACTGATATTATGTTGTGAAGATATCAGTCGCTAACGTAATTCTATCTTCTTTTATCTTTTTGTATATTATGTCTACAATCCGAAAAAATTAATAATTATTAGTCTCTATACTATATATATATATATATATATATATATATATATATATATATATATATATATATATATATATATATATATAGCAGGTGTAACAGCAAAATTGTCCAAATCATGTAACAGCATTGAATAATTGTCTATCCTACAAAATGTTTAATGTCTAAAAAGCCACTAAACTAATTCTAGTTTCTTTTTTCCAGGTTTTCAGTTAAGACATTTAGTCATTTTAATACAGGGTTGTAAGAATCACTGAAAACTCGTTTGAGTTATTCAGCTAAAAAAGAGAGCAGATTAAAATCGTTTTCTTTCAGCGCCACTATGTCTTCCCAAATGAGCAATAGTGAGAGGAAAAATATCATTCAGGCCTTCAATTATGGTACCAATATTTCATAATCTGGCTTTCATCTTCAAAGTCCATTCAAGAACCATCAGTTAAACGGCGAATAAGTTTTAAAATGAGGGAACACTAGAGAGGAAAATTGGATGAGGAGTTCAAAATAACAAGAAGGATCATCATTTCAACTTAAAGCAAAATACATTTTTATTATTCAAAGTAAAGTCCAATAATATTATAAAAATCTCGGAGAATTCCAGTAAATATCTTTAATCATTTCTAAGACATTAATCTAGCAATTGGACAATTTTGCTGTTACACACGTTATATATATATATATATATATATATATATATATATATATATATATATATATATATATATATAATAAATAGATAAATAGATAGCAAAAAGTTAAGATACATAGTGTAATATGTAAAAAAAGCGACTAAAAGTATCCACTAATAAAAACGTTTCATGTGATATATATATATATATATATATATATATATATATATATATATATATATATATATATATATATATAAACGTTATTATTAGTGGATACTTAAATAATCGTTTTATATTATACTAAGTACCTTCTTCTTTTTCGCTAAAAAGAGCATACTTTGATGAAAAAAAACGCCTCAAACTTGAGGAAACAAAGTTTTATCGTCTAAATGTTTGTTATTATTTAGAGGAAAAACCAAAGTATCTTTTTATTATTTTATTAAATTTTCTAATCATTTCTAGGACAAATTTTTTTCAAATTTTTTAATAAAAAGCCCGTTTCTGTGCGCCTGCTGCGGGGCAAAGATTGCTATAATAGACGCTAAAATATTTTTAGCGCCTTTTTCTGTTATAAAACACATTGATTTGGAAATTCTTGCAAAAATTAAATAATTAATTAAAATTAATAATTAAAAGTGTTTTAATGAAACTTTTTGCACTTTTTCACAAATGAAAGATTTTTTTTCATTTTATGTTTTAGAAAATTTTCCTAAAATTGTATTACTTAATTTTATGAAAATTTGAGAAATTCAAATTTCTTCCTCTTCATATTAGTTAAAAATAGAACTCCTTGGAAAATTTTAGTAATCATTTTGTTTTTGTCAAACCGCAACAGCATTTACCGAAAACTGTTCCGAATCGTAAAATAAAAATACAATGAAACTATGACAGTATATAATTAGAAAAACTGTTAACTGCTTTCAAAAATAAGATGTATTAAGTACACTATTGTGTTGAGAATAATTTCGATGAATAATGAATTTTTACAAGATTTGTTTTCATTTTATTTTAATTTTATTTAGAAAGATTTATTAAATTTGAAATCTTTTAAAATTCTGTATTAATTTAAGCCGTTTGGATTATTTAGTGAAAACTATATTTACTAATCATAAATGATGACGTTTGATACCAGTTTTTAAGCTCCAGAATTTTTAAAAGAATTTTGAATTACTTTTTTTTAGTATATAAATGACCATCTTTAAAAGTACGGTGGAACATACAGAAAATAAAAGTGAAGACTATAGTAAATTTAAAGTCAACATTCTTAAAAGAATTAAGAAGAATATTTTCCAAGAAATTTAAGGTTACCGAGTACTTAAAATTATATAAATGAAGCTCTCACAATTCTTTAATTAAGTTTTAACAGATAAAGTCTCAGTAGAACAACAATAAACCTGTAATCACTTTTCATCACTCGTCAAACTCGGAAACATAATTAAGGTGGGTTAAAAACGCAGCTACTATTTGGTTTAAAAATTCATTTGTCTTAGTTTGAACTTAAAGTAAATAATATTTCTTACAAACCAGATTAATTATTCTTTAAAGCAGCTAATATTTCTCAAATAAAGTTTCAGAAAAGTATATTTTATTTTTGGAAGATTTTTTCATAAAGGGAATTACACTGCGATGAAGGACGACTAAAAAGGCGCTAATCAGCTATTTTAGAAAAAAAAGAGGAAAATCGTTTCAAATCAATATTATTTCTGTTTGAAATACACCAGAATATTTTGCTTAGTGGAAATGGTAAATGTAATCCTTTAGCTTTCAATTAAAGTTAAAATGCAACCTTCAAGAAAGAATTTTCATTTTCAAAAATTCATTTTAATCCTTAGGTATTGCGAATTAGTGTAGGTACCTATATTAAACAGTATATTTATTTATTTTCACCTACTGGCTTAAATGTTCAAGAAACGTTATTAAATAAAAAATTGTGTGCTTTGACAGGAATCGAACCAGCGTGCCTCAAGCTAGGAGATTTACTGTTTAGTTCGGTGTGCTTTACCGCTTGGCCACGAAGAGACAGGTGGAGTGCAAAAACACAAAGTAAAAACTCTTCGGGAAAAATGTCAGTCGAAAATGAAGCGAAACAACACAATGTTTAAATTAAATTTCATTGGGGCGGCTTTTTAACATAAAAGAAAGTCTAGAGAAAATAATATCGGTCTACTTACGCGGCCTCTTGTACGATGACATTTTCCAACTTATTCCTCCTTTTCTATAGACGAAATGCTACTCCATCGCTATTTCCATGGCAAATGTTCAAGCGAGCACAATTCTTTAGCACTGTCAATTGAAACGTCTACAGTTAAGACCCAACTGGATGCTTGCATAGGTTTGAATCAAACTTATTCTATCGCTATTCGCTCCCTGACAAGAATGATGTTCCACTTGCACAGCTTCTTACCAAGAAGCGTTAGTTGATGGAACAGACACGCGCGTGAATGATACCTCGAACACTACAATCTTAGCTGCTTCAAATATTGGGTGAAGCATTATCAAACCACTTATATACATGGTCATGATTTCTTTTTTAAATAAAAGAAAACGGTAAAGTGAAGACTTTTAAATATTTAAAATAAATATACAAATGATTAAATGAAACAAGGTATATAGAATAAATAAAAATTATATTTTAAAATAAAATAAAAATTCAACAAAAATATTTACTCACTTTGGTTTATTAGGCAAAAAATTAGGTCACTTATTGCCATACATAGTCTACCTTTCATTACAGAGAAGGCTTTTAGAGCTTTCTCAAATTGAACGTTTAAAAACTTACTTATATTTTCCCTCCGTGTTACACTTTAGATTTTTTGGTGGAGTAATTAGCCTTATTCTGGCATCTCGTCTACAGTTGCTCTCTCACAGGCGCGCTGTAGCCTCTCTCTGTCTTTTTTTACAAATACTTTCATGGTAATTGCTCCGAAGAGCTGCATTCGCTGGTTCCCAGACTTCATGAATTCAAGCGCCCTACGAGGCTGGCATCCCGCTCTCACCCTTTCACTGTCAAAAGTCCTAAATGTAGCCGTCTCCTCTACTCCAATAGCTTCATGTCTCGCACCTCTCGCCTGTGGAACTCCATTCCCTATTCCAGTTTCCCTGAGAGCTATAATCTCCAACTATTTAAATGTTATATCAATCGACATCTCCAGTTGCTTTGATCTATCCACTACCCTTCTCCTCATCCTTTCTTCTATCACTCCTATCTGATCTTGCTCCAAATTTTCTGTAACCCCTTGCGTCCTAGTGGCTTCCCGCCTTGCTTGGGGTGAAACGCTTAAAAAAAAAAATATTACTCCGGTGGTCAAAATCTGGCGACTTCTTTATCAATGCAGATAATGATTTTACCATCAGACATTTAATATTAAAGGACGTGTGGAAAAAAACCCAACGAAAACAGGACGTTGATATTTGTAAAGTACATTTTGTCTCGAAAAAGCTAAAATCAAAGAACTTGATGCTAATGATATTAATATTGGACTTTCATTTTATTATGCCTCTTAATTCCTTGGGGAACATATGGCGCAACAACATTTCTCCATAGGACGCGGTTCTGGGCGATCCTCTTCAGCTCGGCCCATGTCGTGCCGGCTGCATTCCTGTGTGATATTCACCAGCACGCGTCATACGCTCCACTCTTCCTCGGCCATGTCACTATTTGAAGATATCATTGAGGTTTCTGTATCAAGCTAGTTTTTAAGTAATTAGGTTGTTAGCCTACTGCATAACCCCCAATGTGCAGGACCAGGGTGGGTCTTTCATCTTGCCCATACTTCAAAGAATTGTTGAGCTTGGTTGAGCCTGCTAAGAACTGATGCCCCTGGCTACATAGCTCTGGGGATCGCTGAAGCACGCAAGCCTTCCTACCATGTCAAAGCGACACGCCATTTTGCGTTCTTCTGTAGTTTATTGTTGCCTATCGCATCTACTCCTTCTTACCTATTGTGATAAACACACAATCAAGAGCCCTCCGCATGATCTAGCTTAAATACCGCCCGATAAGGCGGCTTTTAATCTAGTAAATAAATAAATATGGAAAGGCGACAGTTTTGTATTATTTGATAATAATTAGCTCAAGTTTCTTGGTTTGCATAAGGAGATCGAGTTGCATTTCCGATCCCCATAGAAATATTTTCCTTTTTGTTTCTTTATAACGCCCTATAGTTTACGAGTATACATTTAGTCTGCAAGACCGGATTTAATTCTTTTGCACAATTCCCAGTAATTCGCCGTTTCTATAATGTTATGTCTACTGTTATATACATTTTGTAATTTACTGCATTCATTTACCGTATAAATAAATGTTTTATCGCTGTCTCCTCAAAAATGGCATTAGTTGTTACTTTTATCTTTTTTACCTTTGATCTTATTTGTTTTAATTCACTGGCTTGATCGTATTATTGATAATATTTTCCCTACTGATAAGACGTGTGCAACGTGTACATTATTTCAACTAGAATTCCACACACTTACTTTGGGAATTCTCCATGGAGTCGTTTTGCTTCCATCTTTTATTTCTAGTTATGTTATTTGCTAATTCAACATTTGTCATTTTTAGTGTTTTCAGTGTTCTTGATTTCTGACCAGAGAGGATAACGAAATTTTTCACTGTTGTCACCCAAAACGCAAACCCCATCTAAAACAGTCTATGGAATGAAAGAGTTGGAAATAGGAAACAATAAATCAATATTTAATATAATAGGTGAAAGACTTCCTTACAAAGCGGAACATGTCTTCATGCTGGACCTTGAACTTATAAATAAAGGCAAAGAAATCATCAACAAACTATTAAATACATGCAGGGGAGGCTGACAAGTTTCAAGACAATATATATAGTTACAGAATGTGTAAACTTTCAAAAAATGTCAATCTACTGGTCAGAATACTGATGACCCAAACTGAGTTACGGCGTTTTAGACCCGTGATTGTGTAATTATGACGGGAATGGATTGTCTTTGTTTAATTTTTGAGATAAGACAAAAAAAAAATACACGAAAACAGTTAGCGCGGTTGCAAAAAATTAGAAGTGTAAAAAGAAAATAAAACCAAAATTAGAAAATAAAATAAAAGTAAAAACAATATAAAAAATAGAAAGGTAAAAAAATAAAAAATAAAATTAAAATATAAAAATAAAATAAATAATAAAAATAAATAATATAAATAAATAAAAATAAAAAAATAAAATAAAGATAGAATAGTCAAAAAAAAAAAAAAAATAGAAGGATCAAGAAATCTCACCCCAACCATATTTCTACGTGAGTCAAGCCAGAACGGAATAATATGTAGTTGGGTAGGCGGTTGGCATCAGTCATCTCTATCTTGGCCTTTCACTTTAGCTTCTTCCAAGAAATAATGTTAGGGCTACCGTTCTTCATAAAATAAAGCGAAAAAAATACAAAATGTAACCTCGTTGATTCAATTTGTAATGTAGCATTGGTGTCTGAAGAACTGGAACTAAAGAAGACACGAAAAGCAATAGCAGTACAGAAAATACTTTACTCTGAACGTCACTCCAATCCAACAAGGAAGCAATTTTGTACTGAGTTTACTTTCTCCTCATAGAATTCACACCCGATGGCGTTCTTTACTTAAAGCCAATTCTTAATGCGACTCACACCTCAAACTTTTTTGTTTTTTTCTCAAATCTCTTTTTTTCACTGGGAGCGAATGTTTTTAGTTTCCACTTTTAGTCTGCTGTTGTAATCGGCTTAAGAAATTCAAAGAAAAAAATAGAGATTAAGGGCATAATTAATTTGGCTCGAAAGGTTAATCCTCTTTATCTTCGTATACGTTTTCTTTATTGAGCTCGCATTACAATGAATATATAATTTGGCGAAGGTTCGAATCCATCTGATTCCACCACGTTAACAAGAACTAAGGCTAAACGTTACTACGAAATATTATATGAATTTTAATCTTTGAATTAATCATTCACGTTCAGTTTTAATGAAACAAGAATCATATTGAAACTATCAATTGTAGAACAGAAATATGAAATGAAACAAAATAAACATGGAAATATTTTTTTTATTTTATTGTTTATAAATAAAGTATTTATTGTTATACTAACTTAGTTTGTCATAGATATATATATATTTTTTATGATTGAGAAGTAATAACAGTTACTCTTAAAAATGCGTTTTTAAAAAATACCGTTAGAGTTAACGTCCTCTTCATCTTGTTTTAATCATTTCATCCGAAGTAAAGGCAATAAAGCCACTAAGACGCAAAAAAGGAGTTTACTGAATGTGAGAGAATATGAGAATAACAAAAACACAGTAAACGAGCGAGAACAATAAAAGAAGAAAAATAAGTAGACAGAAGTTGACAAATGACATAGCATTTAAATTTTTGAAAATCAAACATGACAAGGAAGCCGAAAGTGAGTTCCACTAAAGTGAAATGAGATAGAATTTACGGTAACATCTAGCCATTTAAATTGTAAAATGATGAGACTTTTTCCCCAATCTAGTACTGCGATTAAATTCATAAAATACAGTTACCATAGAGAAAAGTTCATCAGAACAATTACCATGAATGTATTTATACAAAGGACACAGGGAAGCTTCATTATGTCAGTTGGAAAGACAGTGAAACCGAGATGCCATATCAGTACCAATAACATTGCAAATTCTTTTAAGGATTTCATCAAGAATCTTTAAATATATGGCAGAAGCATCAGACCAGATGGTGCAACAATATTCAAAAGAAGGGACGAATGGGAGACATATATATATATATATATATATATATATATATATATATATATATATATATATATATATATATATATAACCAGTTATAGGATTGGTGTATACGGAATAAATTCCAATAATCAAATACTATTCTGAAAAGAGTGCTCATACAAAGTAGAGCAAATATAATCATTTATTCGACAATTATAACATAAAATTTTTTATAAAAAATTTTATGTAATAATTGTCGAAAAAATGATTATATATATATATACGAGAAAATGTCTTCAAAAATTGTCTAGCATGATACAGAGAACCAAATTTCATAGCAGTAGACATAGCAAATGATTTTAGATAATCGTTGCGGCTCAGGTCAGCGGAAAGCTTTAATCCGAGTAGGTGTCTCTTAGTGGTTAATATCAGTTATACTGATGAGAATTAAATAAAGGTTTCTCTCAGACGATTAAGAGAGAGCAATTTCGATTTGTTTTTTTAGGGGTGTTCAAATTATCAAACTATTCCTTGCCCCAATTAATATCAGATTGAAGGTCATTTTAATGATCAGCGGCCAGTTTGACCCTTTTGTACCGATCAGATTATCGGATATTACGAACTCGTTTACATTATCTAAAAATATCGGATTTAAATTATTGACTGAATTCTGAAATTAACTTTACAAAATAACGTTCTTGATAAATTAAATTTTCATTTTACAGTATATAATATCACCTTTGTTCATATTTTATTTTTTTCGGGGGTGGGGAATAAAGTAATATTTTCATATAAAATTCTTAGAAAGGAAAACACAAATTATTCATAAAAATTAACTTTTATTATCAATATATTTGTTTTTATGAATAACAGCATCATTGAGAAAAATATTAAAAAAAACTTTATGTAATAAATAGTAACATTTTTAAATAAATTTCGGAGTAAAAATCGGATCGAAGAAAAAAGTCTTCGGGAAAAAAGTCTGTCAAAAATTAAACAAAACAAAACGTTAAAATTAACTTTCTTGGAACGACTTTGTAACATGAAAGAAAGAGTGGAGCAAACCAAATTAATAAATTACTTCTTAAATCAAATAAAATTAAAATGTTATATCTTATACCAAGATACAACATTTTTTTTTTCATTTTTTAGAAAAAGACATACAGATTACGCAAAAATGATGTTGAATTATAGTATTTGCTTTTATGAATAAAAATTTTCATAGAAAATATTAAATTAACTTTTAGTGAAAAATGTTAAATTAATTTGTTAAATAACTTGGCCAATTTTCCTAAAGTACATTTTCCTACTGAATTTCACATAAATAAATGTTTGTTTTTGTAATGGAAGCATAAAATAATATAGGAAGTCCAAAAGAAATAAAATAAATGCATCTTTTACATTTAAGTTAAATTAATTTCTAAATAAGTTGACCAATTTTCCCAAATTCCATTTTGCAAGTGAATTTCACAGAAATAAATGTTTGTTTTTGTAACAGAAACATAAAATAATATAGGAAGTCTGAAGGAAATAAAATAAATAAATCTTTTACTTCTTTCTATTAAATAAGCAAAAGTTATTCCAAATGCCAAAAGGCAAAAATTTTATGAACCAACTAGAACAGCGAACTATTGTAGACCCAAGCCTTAAATAAAAATATATTACACCTCGGCGTAATGGTTAGCAAGCTTGTCTTGTTAGAACAATTACGACTGAGTAGTGAGTTCGATCTTCACTGGGTGCCCCATGCCTTCGGCCTTGTGCCACATCTGAGCCATGCTTAGAAAATCAATATGCTTACACTCCCAGTGGAGAAATGAGATTTGAGATAGGCCTCCAGTTCTCACAGTGGAAAGACGAGATTTGAGAGGGACTTCCAGTTCTCACAGTATAGAGAATAGATTTGAGTTGGACATCCAGTTCTCACAATGAAGAGACGAGATTTGAGATAGCCCTCCAGTTTTCCCAGTGGAGAGACGAGATTTGAGATGGGACTCCAGTTCTCACACTGGATAGACGATTTTTGAGATTGGCCTCCAGTTCTTGCTTTGAGTTGCACTATGACCTGTAAGAAAGAAACGTATTACAAGGCGTTATAAAAACAAAACACCCCGGAGAGTATGTGGATAGTCTCTTACATCGCACACAAAAAGTCTACGTTCGAACGCTAGAAAATTAATGATGGTGTAACAGATAGAAAAATAGTACACCTTAAAGCTAAAAACAAAAAAATACGCATTAAGTTAATAAACTAAAAGTCAAATCCCGAAAAATATTATCATTTATTATTAATACTTATTCAATAACTGTCACTTTACTGAAAAGAGGATCCACTTTCAAATCTAAATTGTTTTCCTTTTAAAATAATATATTAATTAGAAAATATATTCAGTTTAATTGCATACGAACTGACTTCAAGGGGTCGCTTATTTTGGTTTCAACTATTTAGCGGTTGTTAGAAACAGAAATTAAACCTCACAACACAGACACCCTTATACAAATTAATTGAAATAGCAGCTTTAGTTTCCTTTCTTTCGCAACACGGTCATTTTTAATCCCACTGGAATGACAGGGTGTAATCGATTTCTATATTTTCCTCGGATTCGGTCATTTGCAGTGGTGTGCAGTAATATGATTCTATTTGTCTGAGTGTATGATGGAGTTTGTTTAGCCTGGAAAAATATTGCGACATCGTGATTGCATCAGAGTATTATCACGCCCAGACACTATTGTCTCGACTGCCAATTAGTTGTCCTGCAGCCAATGTCTACGATGGACATTACTTGAAGGAAGCGTACGAAAATTGTAATGCTGCTTCAACACACTGGCAGGCCTTACCAGTAAGCAAATCAAAGTACTATAGACTGGCTCAGAAACTCTGCTAATTTAAATCCAATCGAGAATCTATTTTCAATCTGTAAGGAACGACTTCGTCGAAAGGACATACGAAGTACTAACATATGCACTTGTTTCATTAGAAAAATACGAAAAAAAATAATGGAATTAATAATTTTGTTTCAATTAATTTGCACAAGGATGTATTTCCATTTCACATTTATTCAGATTGTGCGTTCCGCATGTATATTTTAATTGTATGATAAATTTAGAATTGTTTATACATTGCAAAAAATAAGTCCTTTTATTACCGAATAATTTCCGAAAACTTCAATTAAACCTTATAACAATCTGATTAATATTAAGGTTAATATTTTTTGCCTCCAACTTTACGATTTTATGCCTCAGCCCAGGGTATGTGTTGTCTAGATTGAGTTGGAGGGAAATGTATTACTATAAACTTAGTCAAACTTTGTTTGTATGTATGCGCTTGTTTGTTTATGTATATATTAAATGGTGGCTGGCGCCGCAAGCTTATTAACAGTGTAAAAGTGAGTATCTGAATATGAGTGAAGGTCAGGAAATCCTACCAGTGCCACCAGCGAAGAAAACATTGATAGCGTTCATAGTGAGGGATGACAGGCGATTGACTATAAATCAAATAGCTAATATTAATAGCATATCCCCTGAGAGTGTTGAGAATATTCTGCACAATGAACTTGGCAAGGCGAAGGTTTCTGTTCTGTGGGTACGACGTCTTCTGACACCACACCGATCCCATCAGGGAAAAATCGGACATTTTTTTAGGTGAATCAAGCTAGTGTCCTTGACATTTCCTACCACAGAGTACCCCTTTCCTCATCTTCCCAAAGAAGGCCAATATCATTTCATCTACAGGTAAGGTGAAGGCTTTAGTCTTTTGGGATGCAACGTTCCTAGTAGGGCGATTTTCTGGGCAACTTGTATATTGATGTTACCTGGGACACTGTTAGCAACATTTTACATCCCTTTTCTCAGGAGGCAAAGAGCTCCGATTACTATTTTCAGTCTTCATACATCACATCCTGTTAATCTTGATATCCAGGTCCTTGTATTTGGACAATTTCTCGATAGTTTCCACGTAAGGCTTTCTCTCAGAAAGTACTGCTATGTTAACAAACATATACTACCTGAATTTCTTGCTTTTATGATAATATCAGGTCTGATACCTTTTATTTCCCCGCCAGTTTTAATTGGCAGGTCCCAGAGGATAGTTACATCGATATTTTGGGTAACTATGTCTGGTTTGTGCTCATACCATCTCTCAGTGGTTTCGATTTTGTGCTTCTTACATATCTTCCAGTGCACATATGCCGGTAGCTTGTTATGCCTGTGCATATATTCATTTTTTGTTAGATCCTTATTATTATTACTATTATTATTATTATTATTATTATTGTTGTTGTTGTTGTTGTCCTTTTTGTTGTTACTATTGTTATTATTATCGGATAAGAGAGAAGCCCGCCAAAATGTTAACACTCGAGATTCAAGTATATGAAACACATTATATCTATCATGACATTCAGTTTGATTCTGGTATAGCAGCCACAAGCATCACAGCCAAATATGCGCAATAAGGTGACAGGTTTTGATAAATTACGTTTGTTGAAACGGCCACATCATCAATAGAAAGCAATATACCAACTTACTGTGGTAGTCTATCATCACCAAATGTCCAGGAATACTGGTGAAAGGGGGTCTTCTTTTTATCAGATTAATGCTCTAGCACAAATTACCTTGTTTTCAATATCAGCTATCCATGACTGACTTTGTTGATCACTCTCCTAATTTTCCTGATTCATCCCAATCTGATTTCTCTTCCTCAGCTGGTACAAACATACTTGGCTGTGAACCAGTAATATCTGCTTTTAATTACTTGTTGACCAAAAGGAAAAAAAAAGCTTCTTCGCCTGTTGGATACAAGGACTCTCAACACCGACGGAAGAAATGTGTGGAACGCAAGGTGGGCGCGGTTGACTATGTTGAAAAATAAACCTAATTTGGATACATTCAATGTGAGTATCTTGGTCAGCCTATAGACTTTTTAGCAGTCCTTCATACACATGCTTAAATAGTGTGTAACTGAGAGATAATATTATCTTCCATTATAATCATTATAGATTATACTTCTCTGAGCGTTTACAAAACAAAGGCTAGATTATATTTGAGATCAAGTAACAACAATGCTCTTCAGTGTTTCAAGAATCTCTTCATGATTTTACCTGGGGTGTCTTGATTGTTTCTCAGATTTCCAGTTCTTTCAAACCTTTTTCTTAAACACGTTATTCCAATCGCTTCCAGCAATAATAGTTACAGCTGTCAACTTACAGACTTTTGTTGTTATTATATTTCATCTCGTTATTATTCAATAATAAATAAGAACTGGGTGGGTTATCCCTAGATTTGAACACCGGAACGGAAATAATCTATTTCCGGAGATTACATAAAGAGTTTAGTTTGAAATTCTCTGAAGGTTAACAGACCAGCAAGCAAATGATGAAGCCTGGGTGGCAGAACGTATTGATTATAATATGAGGGCAATAATGTGAATGCGAAGAATGAAAATAATGATAAATCTTTATCGCAGAAATCTAGATAGGAACGTCACCTTTTCTGCATAAGAAGTCTAGAGGTTTGTCCAGATTTTCATTAGTTTAAAAGTTTACTTTCTCACCCGTTGAGGAAGCCAAATTCGAGAGTTTTTCTTGTTGAAGATTTTCAAAACCTGATTGACCCGAATGAATCTGAAACTCCCTGAGAATTATATTACTTTATTCTCTAAGACAAATTCTTACTTGTGTAAATTTGTATTATTATTATTATTATTATTATTATTATTATTTGTGTATGTTATGTTTCCTGCTTTATATCCTGTAGAGCCTCGTCCAAACTCTGGTCCTTCGGCCCTATACGAGAATTGTCATATAACTAATAGTACTTTTCCTACTATATCAGATGTTCCTATTAGGGCGATTTTCTGGGCAACTTGTATATTGATGTTACCTGGGACATTTTCCATTCTTTTTCTCGGAAGGCACAGAGCTCCGATTACCATTGATACATTTTCAGTCTTCATTCCTGACATCTTGTTAATCTCGATCTCCATCTTGTATTTGGACAATGTACATGTGGGCATTTCTTTCAGATGGTACTGCTATGTCAGTAAACATACACTTTTTGAATTTTTTGTCTTTCGTAATAATATCAGATCTTTTGGCGTATAACTCCCTGTCAGTTTGAATTGGCTTGTCCCAAAAGATAGTTACATCGTTATTTTGTGTAACTGAGCCTGGTTTGTGCTCATACCATCTCTCAGTGGTTTCGATTTTGTGCTTCTTGCATATCTTCCAGTGCACATATGCCGCTACAGGCACAAGCATCACAGCCAAATATGCGCAATAATGTCACAGATTTTGATAAAAGAAGGGTATGAAACTAGTTAAAAATACCTTCAAGTCTAGTAACTCACTTCGCACAGAGGTTCTCAGAATATGGGTGTCGCCATATATCTATATTTGCTGGTTTATTCTTTAAAACAAACTGGAGTGTATTATTATTATTATTATTATTATTATTATTACAACATTTAGAGAAGAATGCTATTTCAGAAAAGAAAAAGAAAATGATAGAAACAGTGTATAATATTTCGACTGTATGTATGTCTTTGCACAAACGTGGCTTGTCTTGAAAAAAAAAACGGTTGTATTGATAATCCACGAAACAAACCGAATGGAATTTAAAACTGATCGGGGTCATGCTCATCTTGAAATTTTTCGACAGTTGATTTGTTAGTAAGACAAATAAACCAAATATTTTATTATTATTATTATTATTATTATTATTATTATTTCTTGCATTTTGCATGTTTCTGTTTAGTGTTTGGTTGTTCTAGTCATATAATGCATGAGTACATGTTTCGTCAGAGTTCAGACAGCTTCCTCGGTATCCTCACAGACTCAAACAACACTGGACAGTCTCAAATCTTTCTCAAAATACTGTGTTATCTAATCTCTTGTTTTGAACTTTGACATACTTCCAAGTACATCTGTTATTTATGGTCCTGACACTAATCTTCTTGTCATTCCCATAGTACGTTCAAGTAAAAAATTATTTTTTGCCTGTAATACCACATTCGTTCTTCATTTCTTTTCTTGTCTTAATTTTCCTCGTAAGGATATGATTGTTTCCAATAATTTACAGACTACATGCTCGTGTTTTATCTTTAGTTACTCCAGTATCAAATTCGTTCTTCCTGTCTGATTTATATCTGAGTAGTATCAATCTCAAGATCTATGTTCTAATCTTATTTCCCAAGCAGGTTTGTACATCGAGTAAGCCGCTTGTTTTCTCACGTTTCATATATTTTATTCTTGACAAGTATGCTTATCAACATTAGATTATTCATATCTATCTATCTATCTATCTATCTATCTATCTATCTATCTATCTATCTATCTACTTTATTGTGAAATTAATGTAATGTATTATGACGTCACACACCATGAAAGTCCGATAATTATTTTAAAACATTTTTATGTTTATAGTTTCTTTTTTTTATAGATACAAATATTTAAGTAAATGTTCTGTTTATAATAAACAGTATTCAGCAACATTTACCGGTCTGAATGTCCGAGAAATTGACAGAAATATGCGTCCCCCGACAGGAATAAAAACATGTTTCCTATACGGAACCGTCATATAGCCTGACGTGCTTTTACCGATTTCGCCACACAGGAGCGATCGGCCGACGAGGTCGATTCTATGTTTTTTTTTAAACTACAATCTTTCATGATTCTCTCACGTACATTCATATCTGCTCAATGCATATCCAAATGTAAACAAATAAAAACAGCTGAATCGACCTTGCTAACCGAACGCTCCTATGTGTCGAAACCGGCAAAAGCACGTCAGGCTACATGACGGTTCCGTATAGGATACAGGTTCGATTCCTGTCGGAGGACGCATATTTTCTATCATAATTTCTCGGACATTCAGGCTGGTAAATGTTGTTAATACTGCTTATTATAAACAGAGTATTTACTTCAATATTTGCATCGATAAAAAAAAGAATGTATAAACATAAAAAAGTCTTAAAAATAATGTATTATATATATTTATATATATATATATATATATATATATATATATATATATATATATATATATCTATATATATATATATATATATATATATATATATATATATATATATATATATATATATATATATAAAATAAAAAGGCTCAAAATAAAAGGCAAATATGCCATGGTTATAATTTATTACGCTGGAATCGTAATCACGTAATCGTATATATATTGACCACTGATATTATTAATTATACACACACACACACACACACACATATATATATATATATATGTGTGTGTGTGTGTGTGTGTGTGTGTGTGTGTGTGTGTGTGTATGGTGTAGGGGAGAGCAAGTAAAATACATTTTTATTCACTTATACATAGAAGGTATATCTATATTTATAGTTTAGGAATAACCTACATAAATATATAACAAATATGTCTAGAATATACACTCATTGCAATATGTAAACGCTATCTCATTTCATATAATATAATTATGTGTTTGTGAGTATCTACATACATATTTACTTATATTTATTCATATATATATATATATATATATATATATATATATATATATATTGCGAAAAATGTATGACAAGGTAGAAATTTAATCTTGTGATACATTTCGTTCTTTAGGCCGTCATCGGACTAAATTTATTTTAACAAATTTAAAATATATATCGTTGGCTCATATATATATATATATATATATATATATATATATATATATATATATATATATATATATTATAAATTAATTGATTAAAAAAATATGGTTATTTTCGCTAGCACAGTTCAACCATGTTTCAAAAATAGAAGCTAAAACCCCTAATTTTATTTTTTTGCAAATAAATTAAAAGCATTAGTTCCATTTCATCTTCAAGCGAATTTTTGAGTAACTTTTAAAATTTACCGGTTTTTAACCGTTAACAATTTTTTTTTTTTTTTTTTTAAATTCAGACGACATCCATTCAACCGACGTCAGGTTTCAGAGTAAAATACATCCTCACCCCTTACCAAAATGTAGCTAATAACTGATACAATGATACTGTCATAAAGAAAATCTAGACACCCCGTGTTCAATTTGAGTAGAATATTCTGTAACCATGGAAACGTGATTTTAGCTGTGTATTTAAAACCCGGTAAATTTTAAAAGTTACTCCAAAATTCGCTTGAAGATGAAATGGAACTAATGCTTTTAATTTATTTGCAAAAAAAATAAAATTAGGGTTTTTAGCTTCTATTTTTGAAACATGGTTGAACTGTGTGTAGCGAAAATAACCATATTTTAAATCAATTAATTTATAATATTAATGCTCTGTAAATTTACATTGAGCACTATTTTGTAAAAAATAAAATATCTATAAGAACACCGGATTTTATATCTTACTGTTCTTTCTTTTTATTTATATACATATATATATATATATATATATATATTCCTCGTTAGCACGAAAAACTCCATCTTCCACTTGAAAATGGCTAAAAAATAGACAATTTCTCCACAGACACAGAACACAAAAAAAGAAATCTTATAATGACACAAAGATAAGTGAATAAAAAATCACGCATCTCTTGTCCATCATATCTAATGAAAGCGGCAACCTAACACAAACACAAACACACACACAGACAGACATACACACACACATAGAGGCACAAACACACACACACATATATATATATATATATATATATATATATATATATATGTGCATGTCTGTGTTTGTGTGTGATAGAAGTTCATTGTATTTTATAGTTTTTTATAGGCTTTCTAATTTCATCCATCCTACATAGTTGTTATTAAGTTTGTTTTTTTTTTGTTTTTTTTATGTACACTTCCTTTTCATTTATATTTACCATATTCAAAAAAAATTCATTTTCTTGTTCTGTGTATCGGTTACTTTTTTTTTTTTTTTTTTACATCATTCATTATTTTCCTTTACAGTACTTTGAGATTCTGCGTTGAAAATTGTATCCGAACCATGGCGTCTCTTTAACTTCGCTAACAACACAAAGAAAGCCAGCTTTCTTTTCCCTATCATAGGAATATCAATACTTGTAAAGCCGTCCTTTCGTATTCTTTTATCCTGTTAGCCTGCTTATCAAATAGCGGAGACCAGAATGAACCAGTTCTATCCATTTGAATTGGGAAAAAATGAGGAAAGATATTTTGAAATGTAAAATCAAATACGATGTAATGCAATGAAGACACCAGTGAAACTAATGAAAAATAAGTGTAAATTTTGAGAGAAAAAAAAAATGGAAGACGGGTTGGTTTGGCGAATATTCCGGTGCATATTGGACGGTAATTGTGAAATTTCGTAAAAGCTTGGAAAGAAATTGAGGAAATATTCATTGGAATTGGATGAATTTTGTCATGGAAGAGGAGTGGAAAGTCTAAAGGGAAGCAAAATGTTTACAACTTTCGAGTAGTCTAAGAAATTAGGGAGGAATTAAAAAAAGATCTAAAAACAGAATGAGGTGTGTCCGTGCAAAAAAAAAAAAAAATACGGCAATGAAAATCATCTACGTGGTTTAAATAGAGAAGATGGAAAGCGTGAGAAATGTGTGGGTGGAGGAACGATTGAAAAAAAAAGGAGTAGGAAAATATAGAGGATAATAATAATGATAATAATAACAACAACAACAATAATAATAATAATATTAATAATAATAATAATAAATAGCAAAAAAGACTCAAAGTGAAGTATGTTTTAAAAATAACAGTTGAAAAGTGTTATTAGCCAAGTAAGGAATGCGAATGAAATTGGAAAATTAATTTAAGCGAAGGGTTTGATTTAATTAGTAGTTAAAGTGAAGAATTTGATAAAGACAGAAAGAAGAACAAAGAATAAAAAGAAAGAGGAACCTTTATGAATGTGAAATGAGAAAAGGAGAATTTTAAAATGAGAAAAAGATAAAACAACAAATAAAGAAAAAAAAAAAAATATATATATATATAATAACGG
>CAHIKZ030004686.1:3530000-3677500 GCA_903632075.3 Acanthosepion pharaonis
CGACCACAACACCCGTAGCATCTGTCCATCTGATTCCACAGACTTCAACTCGCTTGATTATTATATGTGGGGCTCAGTTGAACGAAAGAGCAACAAAACTCCTTGTAACACCAAAGATCAACTAAAGGCAAGGATTATGCCAGCATTCTCCAATTTAAACAAGGAAACCGTCGAGAAGAGACACAGGAGATTCTGAAAATGTCTGGAAATCGTAGTTGAAGCCAATGGCGATTTTTAAAATTGTGCGTAACTTAGACGACAATTTTTCCACCGCATTCTGCATATAATACATATATCATTATTGTTCAATTTATATTACTTGCATGTATATCTATACATCTATATATAAATGTATAAAATATCTTTCAATCATCTCTCTCTGTCTACCATCTTCCATATATATATGTATATATATATATATATATACACATATAAAAATGGTAATCTTTGGATGACCAGAGCAATTTTAGACCTTCACAGCCATGAACAATAAATACTTATATTTAACAATACCTTGATGATGACATTATGCTATGTTGAAAGTACTCGGAATAAATACAATATGAGCCAACACGGTGTTTTCCTTTTGTCTTTTAACAACTGCACAAAGAAGCATATTCAGGAATACGAAAGGATCTTATTGAAAATAAGTAGACAGAATGTGTCTAAATCATTTAACGAAACCTGTCTGAATATACATATATATATATATATATATATATATATATATATATATATATATATATATATATATATATATAGCAAATAAAATAGATTTTATTCACTTATATATAGAATATATACATATAATAACCTACAGAAACATATAACAATATGTCTAGAATACACACTTATTGTAATATATAAACGCTATCTCTTTTCATATAATATAAATATAGCCTGGTTAACATCGATATACATATTTATATTTACTCAAGCTTAAATTAGATCTGTCTGTGGATGACTATATATATATATATATATATATATATATATATATATATATATAAGCATTTCATCCCAAGCACGGCTGGATGCCACTAGTTGGCGTGTGGTTACAGAGTGGAATTGACTGCAAAAAAAAGGCGTGATGTAGGAAGGGATAAAGAGGACAGGCAATAGGTCAGGGCATCTGGATATGTCGATTGACATTACATTTAAATACTTGGAGATTATAGCTATCAAAGAAACAATTAATAGGAAGGGAATTCCACAGACGGGAGGTGCAAGACATGAAGCTATTGGATTAGAAGAGACGGCCACATTTAAACTTTTTGACCGTTTATGCAAGCCTAGAGGCAAGTTTATATTCGTGCAGTCTGTGAACTAGCGAAAGTATCTCGTCGGAGGAATTACCGAGAAAGTATTTGTAGAAAAGACAGTAGAAGGCAACGGCATGTCTGTGAGAGAGCGACTGAAGACGAAATGCCAGATCAGGACCAACCACATTGTATATTCGTCTCTGGATCTTGTCGAGGACCTTAAGGCGAACAGCGGGGGCACCAGACCATATATGGCAGTAGTATTCCATGGAAGGGCGAATGGTTAATTTATTGATTTGAAAGATGAACTCAGGCGAGAAAAAAATTTTTGGCGCGACACATGTAACTAACTTTCCTTGCGGTGGATGAAGCTATTGATTCAATGTAATTGTTCCATCTCAGGTCAGCGGATAGTCGCAAAGAGGTTCTCTCGTATATATATATATATATATATATATATATATATATATATATATATATATATATATATATATATATATATATACCAAGTTTAGGAATAAATTCTTGTAGTTGTATTTTATGTAAAACCGTATCCCTTAGCGATGATGATTATTTGACCCTTTTAAAACCATTTATTCTGCATCCAACATCATCACTTGATAAGACACCAGAAGTGTTGAAACAAAATCGCTATTTTTGTCGTTTTTTATAACATATTTATGTTATAATTTTCGAATAAATAATCATATATATATATATATATATATATATATATATATATATATATATATATATATATATATATATTGGATCTTGATTTTTGAAGTGTGTCCTGAAAATTGATGGTTATGTATTTTCTTCCAAACTAACTTCGGTCCAGCGGGGCTTTCTCTTCCTAGAGGTTTTTTTTTCATAAGAATATGAAACAGAATATGTCTGAGTGTCTGTCTGTTTGTCTGTCAATCTCTCTGTCTGTCTGTGTGATAGCTTTTCCCTCGAGATCCATCCAACTGATCTTGATCAAACAATACAGATTTTACTCAACTGCGGGTCTTAACAAAAAGAAGAATATCATTTAAATGATAAAAAAAACCGCTCGGAAATTAAGAAACCTTATGTTGTAAGTATATATGTGGGTGTCGGAAAATTTCCTCGAAAAATATATATGCGTCCCTGACTTTTATTTATGATCCTAAGTGTAAATTGTTTAGACATATTAAACGATGAGAAACCGAATTCTCAAAATGGCATCTCGATGAATATATTCCTGTAAAGATAAAAGGTGTCGGCCGAAATTCAGATGGAGAGACAACCAACACAATTTAGACAATGTCGGAAAACTGACCCCATATAAATAAAGTCTCAATGGAGCGAAAATTTAGAATGAAATGTGTTACGTGAGCTCACAATCTGCCACTGGCAGAGATAGGGTAACTTGATGATATATATTTGTATTCCGAGAAAGACATTTATAACAATAACACAACGTAAATCGGAATAGCTTTAGTTCAAGTATGGAATAAGTAATTTTCTGTATAACTCGCTGTGTGCCTGTGTACTTAAATGTAAATATATCATCTATTTTTTTCTTTTTCTTCTGAGAGCTGGTATTACATATCAACTTGTCAGAAGTGAACAATTGTGAACATCGAGAGCGTAAACAAATAAGCTTACAAGAAATCTTATAAGTTATTATTAGCTACATTTTCCTGGATTTAAAATAGGCCATCCGTTTGCTAGTTTAAGTAAAGATTAGAAAATAACTTGTAATATTGTGCCAGACATGAAGCGAGGTATGGGAATATTTCCGGATCAGTATCTCGTGTAAAACTATAATTAACTCCTGTCTTGAGAAAATTCCAATGAATTGTTCGATGGTCGACTACTTAAATGAAATGGTGAATTTCTTTCCTCGCTTTTTCTGGCGTTTTGGTAGTGATTGGTGGCTCTGAACGCCTATAATATTAAACTTATACTCGACTGGCTTTGGTTTGAAGAATATTCCTTAAAAGATTTACAAAGCATTTTGAGGGTTTTGATTTCACTTTGGCAAGCTTCATTTGTCAGATCGCAGAGACTTTCCAATAAACTTTGCGAATTCTTCTATGATACAGAAAACGAGTCAATAAAATGAAGTCTATTAACAAACTGACTCAGTAAAATAGCTACCAATGGGCATTAACTGCTCCTGTATTTCTGTTGAGTTGGTAATTTTCCGGGTAAAAACTCGTACAAAATTTTGTGTGTATTGATTGTTACTAAGCAAGGCTGGTTGATAGAAATAAAATGGTATGTACACGTCATATAGAATCAGCAATATTTCACTTGCCATCCTAGAAGGTACTACCTAATCAAAAACGGTACCATCCTAAAAGGTACGACTTATCAAAAAAGTTACCATCTAATAAAAAAGGTACCATCCTAAAACGTACCATCCTAAAGATACCACCTAATCAAAAAATGTACCATCCTAAAACGTACCATCCTAAAAGGTATTATCTAATAAAATAAGAAGCAAATAGAGGTAAAAATGGACTGACAACGTCACTGAGTTAACCGGAAAAACTTCACAGCAACTCAGATATTGGTACGCACCTGTGACATTAGGAGAAAACTAGTCACTTACAAATTCGCAGGGACAACACCTGAATATGAGACTGATGATGACGGTGATAGTGATGATGTGTAGTGTGTGTGTGTGTGTGTGTTACCAGTTAGAAATTAATTAAATGTTTCTCTGTGAATGCCTGGAACGAGAAGTTATAATGATTTACATTATTTACACTCGTGCTATTTACCTGCTGGTGGTCTTACATGTCATTGAATACAAAATCTATTCTGAAGTCATCTGAGAGCAGCCCAATACATAATGAGTTCATTGCAGATCAGCCTCTACCAGGACAAAGGTTCCTCCTTGTCATTACATTCAATACAGAAAATCTGACATTTCCTTTTGAGATTTACATTCTATACAATGTAATTGAAGTATATATTATAATAGGGAAATGTACGTAAAAAGACTGTTGTATTTGACCTGAAAAGGAAAATGTAGATTGAATAGAGAATAAACTGTGATATAAATGCCTAAATCTTTTACAAAAATTAATTTCTCATTGTCTGTTGATACATAAAAAATAAAACAATTCCATCAGTATACCGGGATAACAAAAAAAGTTAAAAACCCTAAAATCTAACACAATTAAGATTCAAACTAACAAATTTTTCTGATTTTGATTTAATATTTCTCTTTCTTGATAGTAACTTAAGCTAACAGATCCCGAAGTCTAGTCTCGCAGCCGTAGTAGAAATGGTGTTCCTTGGGCAATATAGCCTGACGGAGCACAACCCTCTCCAGATTTTGAATCCTGACTTTTCCTTCTCTTAGCCACCCAAGGCTATAGGACTCAGTCTGTCCTGCTATTTTACCTATAGCTGGGAGGAGGAGAAGAGAATTCCCACCTTCCCAGTTGTATTAGCACGTAAGTGAATGTAATTGATCCGACTGGAATTCGAACTTGGTTCTCCGATTCCTCAATCCGAACCGCTATCCATTACTCCACCGGCCCTCTAAGAAACACTTCATTACCCTTCAAGAAGCTACTAGTTGCCCGCTGGAGGGCTGCCTATGGCAACACCAGCGGTTCTCTAGTGGCAGCCATCGGCCAGTGGTAACATTGAGAAAAAGAATATGTCGGCGGGCCATCAGCGGTAAACGATAGTATCATGTCACCCAGTGGCAGATGGGTGGCTTGCTTCATTAAATAAAACCGAAAAGAGATATTTTATAAGTTTTTTTTTATTTCATTTTCTCTTGTCCTTAAAGTGTAAGATTCACTTTCAGACTGTAAGATCCATGTTCGAATCTCGCCATTGTCGATTTAACAGGAAAATGACTTCCGGAATCTACCGGCCTTGAGGCGACAATCCAAACATACGACATCTTTGGAAAGTGTCTAGAAACCGTACTAAGGGTTGACCCAAGGCATTTGGATGAAATTGGGTACATGGAATCTGTCGCTTGTTGTCCTAGCACTAAGTTAGAATTCATCGTGACCGAGTGTTTGACCAAACTGACGTCGTTCGAACTGCTGATTACGCCAAATTATGCATACTTGCCTTATAAAGCACACGTCTGTTTTGTGGGTGTTCAACAAACAAAGCGTTTTTAAAAGGGAATTGCTATCCGCCCTAGTAGACGAATCTGCTCGAAAACGAGTAACTGACCATGATATGTATAAACAGAATAATTTGTATTTCTAAATTCTAGAATTTCTTTGTTGAAATTCTCAAATTATTTCGTATTTTTTAATATATCGTTAACATTTTTTGTCGAGATTGGCAACCAATAGATGAAATTTGAATAATCAGATTTGCTCGGTGTTATACTGGAACACACCTATTCTATAGTTAATAGACTCTCCCACCTATAATAAGTAGCAGTAGTAGTAGCAGTCGCTAAGTCAGTAAATGAGTGAGTTGGCCAGTCAGTTGATGTCGGACATTAAGAGTATCAGCGACCACCACGAGATTTCTCTGCGTCATTACCTATTATATCAAGTTCCTAACGTTTTGTACGTCGAACCTTTTTAGGACCGACTTAGTGAAATACAAGCCTCCACTGTCAAAGTACTCTGCAACATTTAGGAAAATACTTTGACAAAAAACATTACTTCACGGTTTAATAATTTCTTTAATTTAAATTAATTTTATAGGGCTTCATGGTAAACAATATTTTTTAAGAAAATTTCTTTATTTTCTTTTTTAGAGTGAAGACTCAATTCTTAGGATTAAGCATGAACATACAACTGTCTATCTCTATCTATAAAAGGCAGGATGTGTGTGTGTGTGTGTGTGTGTGTGTGTGTGTGTGTGTGTGTGTGTAACGAATGCACGGTGACAATTTTCGACGCATTTGCACCCAAATTTACATGCACATGCTCCAAGTTAGCGGGAAGGCCAAGACCGCCATTGAATTTCCCAACTCCCATCGACAGTGGAAATAATCGATTTTTTCATGCTTCTACAGCAGTTTTCATGTAGTTTGCAACCATTTTATACTGGCCAGAGTGAGAGCCTATAGCTGGCTGCCACGAATAGGCAGGAAGATTCTATTGGCCAGAGTGAGAGCCAACAGCTGACTGGCACGAATGTTAACAAGCATGCTAGCATGCAAAATAAATCGATAGCTGCATTCGTCACAATTGGGAAAAATTTAAATCTGCATGGCACTTTACTCCAATTGGCTCATTCACTTGCTTAAACTAAACGTTGATTCTGATTCCACAGAACTGGGTTGGGTGTGAGAAAGTATTTGTTGTTAACATTTTTTTTCATTCGCTTTTTCTTGTTACGAGTCCTTTTTTTAAAGTTGATCGTTTTGTGTTCATTTTGTTTAGTTCTTTTTTCGTAACAGATTTAATGTTTAGTATAGAGCTTAGAAAAAAATTCGCAGTGTGAGATAGGCAAGAAGTAAGGCATGTAGCAACATCAGCACGGCGAAGGGCACTCCTTTAACGGCAAGGAAGGGCAAAAATATTATAAGTCAAGTGATAGCGATTGCTGTATGAGTCGTATGATCTTTGAATTAAGCACGGGCAACGCTGGGTCATGCTGCTAGTGCTTATATATTTCTTTCTGCTGCTAAATTTCAACTTTTTGAAACGTTTGATCTTGTTATTTGTTTATAGTTCTCACAAGCGCAGTGCGAACTGGAAATTGAATTCTTGTCCATTCGAATGGATATTTTGATGGTTTAGCAATACAGTTTATTCTTGGGATTAATACCATCCGTCTTGTTCCAAATGTAGTAGTATGTTGTCAAGTTTGGTTTCAATCGGTCAATGTATGGCTATTTTAGAGGGATAGAATGATGAACAGACTAACAGAAGTCATCGAATTTTATATATAGATAGAGAAGCAGACAGATCAATAAGTTTGTAACCCAAGAATTATTAACCGTTTTGTGAGGATATGGTAACCGGTATAATCTTCAGTATATCGAAAGAAAAAAAAAACTTTAATTTTATGGTACAGATAAAGAAATAGATTCCGCTGAAAAATAAATATTTTTTTGTGTAAAATATAGGTTTATTTGCTTTCCATCACAAAACTACTGACATGCTGATGTACCGACATGTACGGGAATAAATGGCAAAAATAGATAGATAGATAGATAGATAGATAGATAGATAGATAGATAGATAAAAAATGAGCTGAGGCTGGAATAGATAGATAGATAGATAGATAGATAGATAGATAGATAGATAGATAGATAGATTTGGTGTGTTTGAATAAGCGAATGATGATCGGTTTTCAACGAACACCGAGATCTAGGATAAATAGTTGAGTTAATCAAAGAAATTCTGGAGCAAAGAAAAGATCTCTTTTTCAATTCAAAGATAGAATTTTTTTAAAAACTTCTTTAAAAAAAATTAGCGTATCAAAACGAAGGTAAATATAAGAAACTATTTAAGCGTAACTACATTTATTACTGTTTGAAAAGCCGAAATGTTGCGTGTATCAACCCGAAATCACAGACAAATTTAACAGCACTTTTTCATCTTTTAACAAAGATATTCGGTTTAATTAAAACGTTAATAAATCAGTGGCATTTGCTTCCATTAAGTAGTGTGAGAACGAGTAAGCAATAAGTTAGATTTTGGTTTACACATATTAAAGGTGATCTCGTTTCAAGAGCAGTGTCGCGTTACGCCTTAGACCAGACCTGGTTAGGTTTTAGGTGCTGCTTCTACGGTCATCGCCTTGGCTTGACGCAGAAAGAAAAAGAAACACGCCCAAGAAGAGACCCAGTTCTCGAAAAATCGCGTACAGCAGTTGAAGGAATAATTCTGGTTTACTCATGTGTTTCGACAGACAGACTGGACGGGGAATGGGGAATACGAAGAATTTCAAATAGGATTATTCCTTGTAGTGAGCTCCAAGACGAACTCACTACCTGGCCAAACGGTTCCTCTTCTATTTACTGTGAAGACTTTTCTTCTGATTAGGAAGGTTTATATCTCACAGTCGCAGCCAACATTCGTCCTAGACCAAATATTGTTATAGGCTGATCGGAGTGCATCTGCAGTTAGATGTTCCCGCTTCAGATTCATAGTTCATTTAATGAGCAATGTCCTATATCGCTGCATTTGTAGGAATTTTGATCTAAGGAAACGGCGATTTGATTGTAATAAATCTGTGTGGGACCAAAGTTTGGTAAAATGAAAATCTCCAAAGATTATTGCTGTTTGAGAAAACCGAAATGTTGCGTGTATCAATCTGAAATCACGGATCATTAATAGTTTATTTTGCTTTAACTACCACTTGTTTAAATCTACATAATTTTCTATGCTGTTTTTATTATACCTCAACAAATATTAATGCTATCATTAAAATAATTTAGTTATTTTGGATATTTCCTTCGAGTGAGGGTTGAAAAAAAAACATATATTAAGTGCGAATTTTCATTACTTACATTATTTACATGTTATCCTCACTTCATTGCCATAGCTACAACGTTTCAGCCGTTGTACACTCCGGCCGTCTCCAGGTAATTGGAATTTCGAACCAAACCCTTTATTTCGTCCATCGGGGGAGATTGTTCTAGTTCCGCGTGTACCGCCTTTTCGGGATGTCGCAGTTATTTCCATTTACCTCAACTCTACAAGTTTTTTGAACTCACAACTCTGAATCTGTGAAGATACTGTTTAGCGTTCACTACAATATAGAATGATTGATGTGACATTTCGTAACTTTCTTTCTAAATAAGTCTTCGTGCTTCTTAATAATTTCTTTCTCTTTTGGAACGCATCTTGTACTTCGGGAGTTGGAATTATATAGGAATTGGTTAAACATATGTTACTGTCATTATGTGGCCAGGAATTATATTTCTGTACCAAGAAGCGAAACAAAGTAGAAACAAACAATTGGAATCACAGAGACACATTTTAACCAAACAGTAGACACCTGATAATGGTCACAAATTTACAGTATCACGCTTCAGATTCATAGTTCATTTAATGAGCAACGTCATATAGCGCTACAGTTGTAGGAATTTTGATCTAAGAAAATATTAATCGGCGATTTGATTGTAATAAACCTGTGTATGACCAAAGTTTGGTAAAATGAAAATCTCCAAAGAGATACTTACTCTAATGCAAGAAACAGTTGGCCATGATGCTTTCGGAAGAATAATCGTCTCCAAGATGCTTAACATTTTAAAGTATATTTGCTGGCACAAGGATAGTAACTGTGCAGATGATTATTCAACATTAACTTATCCAATATCAGTATTTTGAAAGAAAAAAATCGTTGAAACCTCTGGTCTGTAATTTTAAACAAAAAAGATCTGGATTTTAAATTTATTTATTTATATCTTTATTCCGGAAAAGTTCTTCTTCGCTAAGTTTTTGCCCATGTCAAAAAGTTCGTAACCCTATTCGGGCGTGGCGTTTTATAACATTTGACGAAATCATCTGATTGTCGATTACTACCAATTCAGTCAGTTATGTACCATGCGTGATACACGCTTAGGAGATCCTGTATTTTTCGATATATAACTGACGAGGCAGATTTTTTTTCCCGCAGTAAGTTGCCATTTCTTTCTGCGGTAGACCAGTTGCCATCACCCAGTCTGTCGTGCTAATTACCCATATCTGGAGAGAGAAGAAGAGGACTCATACATTTCCCAATGGTATTAGCACGTAAGTAAATGTAATGGATTTCACTGGAATTCGAACTCGGCTCTCCGATTCCTAAATCGGAGCCGCTATCCATTACTTGACTGTGCCTCTTACCGATTACTGAAACTGAAAAACAGATGTTTCCCCGATCACTACAATCTTAGTCTCTTCATGTCTAAATTCAACCAATATCTATCCTATTATTTGCTAAGCTTATCTTAATATAGGCATAAAGCCACAAGTTAGGCTTAGCAAATAACAATGTGCCTGAAGGTAAGGAATGTTTAGGAAGCCAACCTTGTTAATTATTACTCATGAGTAGTGAACGGGGTCCTCACTGGGTGCTCCATACTTGAAGCCTTGAGTTTTAAGTAACCTAAATCTAAAAAACGAGAAATTCCTTTTGGGAATTACAGCAAGATAAAGCGCTCCTCTTCGATTGCTTGGGTTTAATTCGTTTTACTTTCTCAACACAGGAAACAAAGAAAAAAAGAAAGAAAGAAAGAAAGAAAGAAAGAAAGAAAGATGAAGAAGAAGAAGAAGAAGAAGCTTACTCGTGGGATAGTTCTTCTTCATTGGCCTACTCTATTACACCATTTATAGGAGTGTTACTTATTAAACCTGTCCAATATGTTTTTACTATTATTCAACAGATACAAGGCCCAAGAGCCTATCAAAGTAGATGCTTACTAAATAACGTTTGCTGGCAGTGCGTACAAGGAGGGTGCATATTATGAGGATAGGTAGAATAGATAACGGTTGAAGTTGTACTTGAGAGAGGCTAAGATTGTAATGATCGGGGAAATATCCGTTTTGCAGTATTACCAAATACGAATGCCTAGTCTAGCAAAATGGGACTTTAACACCATAAAAATTTATTTTTCATTCCTGTTTTGTATTTCTTATCATGAAACTGTTCATATAATTAGACGCTGCCATGAATTCTTACTATTTGTTTAACATATTACCATCACGTCTAGTTCATATACCTCTCCGGTGTTTTGAACAGGAGTACAGGTTTATCCCTTGTTTCGTATTTAAGATTGGGTGTCTGGTTTCTTCTAAAGTCTACTTCAATACAATACTCCTAACGTGTCTGCTTGAACTCTGTAATTTTATTTATTATTTTTTTCTCCACCGTAGGTGTAGTTAGGCTCACCTATCGCCCGGTTCACACACCTCCTCGGTCTTTTGAACAGGGGTAGAGGTGTATCCCTTGTTTTCTGTTTAGGGTTGGATTTCCGGTTTCATTCTCTTTCACTGTCAGTAGCCGCCTTCCATGCATCTTAGTGGTATGATCAGCTTGCTTGAGGTGGATTGATTTTAAAAAAATATCCCACTCCTTGTAGAATCTTTAGTTTTTCAGTAAGTTTCATCTAACGCTTTTTTCCTTTCTATGCCTTGGTTTCAGTTTATTTTATTTTTTTATTATGTGTACACGTTTTGTGCAAATCAGAAATTTAAAAATATACATTATTATCCTCGCCCTTCTCTATATCCTTTCCGCAAACGCTCGTCATTAGGTTTGCTCTCACTCTCTGTAACTAATTGTGTGCTAGTGGCACTCCCGTCTTGCTTGTAGTGAAATGCTTCAAAAAAAAAAAAAAAATGATGGTGGGTCATCTTCTCTGCGGTGGGTCATCTTCTCTGTTCCAATTCTTCTCATCTTAAAACAAACACGTATCTGGGAAAATATTATGGGGAAAAAAAGACCAAAAACATCCAAGTAAGCCAAAACAAATCGTCAGTGTTTGTCTATATTTCTGAGATGAGGTATGTACAGTATTTACATTAGTCGGACTATTGTCCTCATCTTTGTCGCCATATTTGTCACAACGTTTCGGCCGTTGTACGCTCCGGCCTTCTTCAAAAAAATTTCGAACTGAACCCTTTATTTCGATCTGGGGTAGACTGTTCTAATTTTGATGGATGTAGTTATCAGTTATCTCCTGCTAAAAAACTGCCTTAACCAGGAATTGAACTCACCTTCTTTGGGTCTGTCACTGGATCTAACCAACGCCTTTATCCACTGTGCCATGTGTCCTTGAGGACATCCGGGTATGAACTTCTGAGTATTATAAAAAATGTTTTCAGCATCATTTTTACCAGTGCTCATATTGCAATTTTTTGCTGTTATCATTGCATGTCTTTACCAGAGTTCATATTGCAACTTTGTTATCATTGCTTTTCTCTGGCACTCCTTATTACTGGTTCCCATATTGTATTTATTTCTATGCTTGGTTGGCTCAGGAGATTTTTGTGGCCCTAGCATATGTGCTGATTCCTTAAGTTTACGAATTTTCCAATGGTGTTCCCTGTCAATCCTCAACATGATCCCACAGGGGGGGTGATCTCCTTCTCTCTCCATATGTGGTCAGCCACGCCTGATTTTTCTACTTCCCTCGCGTTACAGCTTTCTGGTGTTCTTGAAGCCTTACCTTGAGGGGCGGCCTGTCTCTCCTTTATATTCCTTTCCGCAGCTGCATGGGATAGCGTATACACAGTCTTTATCATGTTCCTCTCTATGGGGGTCTATCGTGAGAGATACCTGCGAATATATGTTGTACGCTTTTTGAAGGTTGTCCTGATGTTATATGGACCGCAGATCTTTTTGTATTTTCTCTGATAACCCCTTCACATAAGGCAGGCAGACTGTTTTCTGAGTGTTGTTGTCCTCCTCCTCCTCCTCCTCTTGTACCCGCCTATCCCAGTTTTGGGGGCTGCTGCCATGTACCCAGGGTAGTTGTTGCGTTGCAACATTATACTGACCAATTCCTTATCTAACGTCTCTGGATCGCCACTTATGACTTTTGCTCGATGTTGTAAGCATCGGACGATCCCTTTCTTTACGCTGTATGGATGGTGGGAGTTGAAATTGAGGTACTGTCCGGTGAATGTTGGTTTACGGTAACGGATGTCTTGAACCCATTCTCTGTTCGAGATATTAGTACATCCAGGAATGGAGGAATTGTTACTTTTTTCTCCATTTGAACTGTATCGAAGGTCTTATTGAGTTCACATGGTCCAGAAGAACCTGGACTTCTTCCTGATGTGGCCAGAGTATGAAAGTGTCATCTACGTACCGTAACCATATAGTTGGCTTTAGCGATATAGACTTAATGCCATTTCTTTTTCCATGTATATATTCGCCATTGCTGGTATAGCCCATTATAAGCCCTCATCCTGTCGATATATATATGGTGAGCTTGGACGTGGTGAGTCTGTTCACCAAGGTACCCCACGGAGGAACGTCTCAGTAGTCAGAGATAGATTAACCTCTGACTCTTCCCTAGAGGAGCGGACCAGTATTCCAAAGATAATCTGATGGAGATGTTGACTTTCTGTACACAAACAACACACTTCGGAATGGGATCTCGTCCAGTGTCGTAATTTCTAGTCGAAAAAAAAATAATAATCGAGTAAAATAAGAAAAAAAACGTAAAGTACTCAGTTAAGTAGGGCAGAGTATAAAAAATCCTAGTGAGCCATAAACTATCTACCTATCTAGGTCCCAACTAAATGAAACTTTAGGGTAAGCTGAAGATCGTTTTAGATGAAACAACCTTGGTATGTAAGGATTTTCTGGCTCACTAGTATTTTTTATATATATATATATATATATATATATATATATATATATATATATATACATATTGCAATATCTGCAGTACGCCTTCAAGGCATGGGGTTATTCTGCAACATCCATTCCACATGACTCTTAGTAATCTTTGTCTTCCGAAGGAAAACACGACAAGAGAGAAATCGTGATGAAGAAAAAGAGAAGCAAACAGGATGGAGGAAATACATTTTCTATATTTCTATTTTACGGCGTAAATCCTTACTCATGAAAATTATGTTGTTTTCTTATATATATATATATATATATATATATATATATATATATATCAATGGCTTGGGTGTAACGTGTGTTGCAAAATTTAACTTAGTTCAAAGAAAGGTTTCAGTTTTCCCTGAACCTCACCAATTCTATCCCTATCTCCTCGCTCTCTGATACACTCCTAGGTTTTTGCATTATTCATCAATTATTGACATGGGGTTCCTTGACTTATTTGCACGTCACCGTATTGCATCCAAATGTTATTTTGTGAAAGTCCCAAATAACAAGTAAGTCTTTATGCAATTTAAATTCTCTTTTTCACATTGGACAAAATATTTCGTCGTTTAACGAAAGCCTGCTCGTGTTCTATTCATCTATTGAGGGGGGTGACTAATGAAAATGTTTGGAATGTATTTTGATATAGAAATATATATATATATATATATATATATATATATATGGAACAATTATTGGTCAGAGTTGTATTACACTAGGCAACAGTTGTATTAAATGTGATGAATACATGTATAAAAGAAAATAATAGCGTGATTGGCTGATCTAATTTTTATAAATTTTAGATGTAAATATATATATATATATATATATATATATATATATTATTATTATTATTATTATTATTATTATTATTATTTTAATGATTATACTCGACTGGTGTAAAAAGAAAACGGATAATACAATTTGCAAATAAAAATATATTAAAACAAACTCTTATCTGGGGAAATATTCTGGAAAAAATGACTAAAAACATCCATGTAGGCCGAATCAAATAGTCCAGTGTCGTAATTTTTAGTCAAAAATAAAAAAAATAAAAAAGAATAATCGAGTAAAATAAGAAAAGAACGTAAAGTTCTCAGTTAAGTAGAGCAGAGTATAAAAAGTCCTAGTGAGCCAGAAACTACCTACCTATCTAGGTCCCAACTAAATGGAACTTTAGGGTAAGCTGAAGATCCTTTTAGATGAAACAACCTTGGTATTTATGGATTTTCTGGCTCACTAGTATATATATATATATATATATATATATATATATATATATATATATATATATATATATTGCAATATCTGCAGTACGCCAGAGAATTAAGTGGACAGACAACCTGTCCAGCCCCTTCAATGTCACCTCGTAACCGACAACCGATTGTCGAGGAAATATGAACACCAAAAAAAAAAAAGGCCCATGACCCATTTGATGAAGCAACTTCCGTCCCCATTTTGATAGAGCTACGCCTGATTCCACTTCTTCATTAATCGTCGTATTGCCAGCTACAACCATGTATCACCAAGATTCCATCTCGAAAATACACAGGAACATTCCATTGCATGAGGCGGGTATAAAACCTACCCAACCTCTCTAGTATTCACATATATATATATATATATATATATATATATATATATATATATGTGTGTGTGTGTGTGTGTGTGTGTGCATGTGTTGTCATCCACAGACCACAGATAGATTGTTTCGCAGTTCATCAGTGTCGCTAGACATCCGATTGTCTCAAGCCGGGTTTGAAACCCGACTGATCTGGTATCAGGCGGAGATTTTACCCCTACGGCAGCGATGAAGGTGAATTTAGACGTATATATTTTTAGACAAAACCGCCAGTGATCGGAGACCTCGATTCGTCTTAACGAAGAGTCTTGCATCACCAGCAGTAATATTCACTGTTTACAGATTCACTTGTGTGTGTGTGTGTGTGTGTGTGTGTGTGTGTGTGTGTGTGTGTGTGTGCAATTTCCGAGATAGCCCGGTATTGTGTGAGACTGTAATACTTTGAAAGCGCTTTTGAATATTTCTAAAACAACATAAATCTAGGCTTAAAATTTGATTTTAAAGGCAAAAAGTTTGGTTTAATTGAAAATGTCATTTAATTCGATTTAAATGGTAATGATGTAGGAAAGGAGTTATTTCTTTTTTCGAATGTCATCTCGTGCTGGGGTGCTAAGTGATAACCAGCCTTTTCCTCTTATATGGCAGTGAATGCTGGAGAAGCTCCCTAAGATGAGGAGAAACTTGAAGGCACCAAAAATGGCGTTCTACAGAAGGATACTAAGAATTCCATAAAGGGAGCGAGTAAGCAACGAGGAAGCCTTAAAGAAAATGGCGACAAAATGAAAACATGTCAACAATCACGAAGATACAACTGAAATTTGCTTGACGCATAATGAGGAAGAAGGGATTAGAAAACTTAAGACCCACAAGGCTTATTTTGGTTAAGAAAGTCAGCAGAATGAGATAGGAAGTTTGGGGAGTCATGATCGCTCATGTTCTGGAGGGACACAGCACATAGAAGAAGAAGAAGAAGAAGAAGAAGAAGAAGAAGAAGAAGAAGAACTAGTCTACTGCGTCTTCTGTGTTAACTGCACATACTACGTGATTGTACGAGATTCACAAGCTTATGAATGTGGCTGAGAACGAGTGAAGAATTCAGTATTTTAGAAAATCGATTCTGATAGTTACACTTGCATACCAAGTATCAAATAGATACAACAAAAACACCTGACGTACAGTATGGCATACAAAATAAATGGCCTACAAGCATTTACATTATATTATTATAAATGTAGCATCGTTTGAAAACAAATGATGATGTGAATATAACATCTGGCCACGAATATTTTACTTGTGTCTCTTCAAATACAGCCGAACAGGATTTTCTGATATAAAATTCAGCCCAAAAATAACACTTACACCTTCGCTTAGCATGAATTTAAACATACACCTATTTTTTAACACAAATGAGCATTTTCCTAAAGTTCGTATTTTCTTGATTTCAGATGAAAACTTGATTATTCTACATACTATTTCAGCAAAGATTTCACTTTTCAAAATGATAATGTAGTGATTAGCACAGATACTACAGGTGTGTCTCCAGAGTGGGTGACATCATGCCACTTCATATGTTACAACAGGGCCTCAGGAGCAATTAAGATGGCTATGTGGAGTTACTTAACACTGTATTCAAGCCTTTCTTGAAGATACTGGCGACTGGAAGGACATATGTGTGGTAACAAGTTTCATTTCCCCGCCATGCCTCCAAGAAAAATCAGAAGTTTTTTGATAAGTTTTTACGACTTCGGCAGCCACAATGACTTCCCCACCCCTAATTTCGCTTATTTAATCCCATGGTTTATTTTGTGTGGGGTGGGGTCGAGAAAGACTCCAACTGCATTGCCTTTTACACCAAAACCCAGTTGATCGACACGATTAAATTGATGTTTGAGGGTCTCTCCAGGGACTTCGTGAAAGCCGCATGTGCCAGATTCTGAACTAAGTACACCCTTGTGCAAATTAATTGAAACAACCCCTTTAGTTTCCTATCTTTCAACATAGGCTCATTTTTAGACCCACTGGAGTAACAGGGTGTAATCGATTTCTATTTTTTCCTTAGATTAGGTCATTTGCAGTGGTGTGCAGTAATATGAATCTATTTTTGGGGTGTATGATGAAATTTGTTTGGCCTTGAAAAATATTGCGTCAGCCGTGATTCTATCAGATTTTTACTACGCCAGGACACTACTAACTTGACTGTCCATTAGTTATCCTAAAGCCATTGTCTGCGATGGAGGTTACTCCAAGGAAGCAATAACATGTGCATTGGAGAAATACTAAAAAAGTAAATAAAGAAATTATTCGTTTTCTTAAATTGCACAAGGGTGTAGCTTCTTTGAGTGAATTGTTTTTGTTATTATTATTATTATTATTATTATAATCAGTATGCCACTTTAGTATGTTTCCAATAAATTGATTTTTGGCTTAGATATTCCCTTTGTTTTTCCTTTAAAAACTATCAAATTTAACCTGATCACATAACAATATAAGGGTCCAAGTAGTAAGGAGAGGAGCAAAATATGATACACGCGATTAACGACTACCATTGAGCTGTGAAGGAAATCATACTTCATTAGTTAGTTTAAACTAACGCCAGCATTATACAGTCTAGAGCATGTTGTTAAACATGTTCTTACTAAAACTCCTTGTAGCTCGGAACGTTAAACAATACTACTTAAATATAATGATGACATTTATTTGTGTTTAATTGAATGTTTGTAAATTTGTTACGATAATGAACTTCATCATCACCAATATGTTGCATTGGTAAGCGACGTTATGACATCAGTTCTCCAGTGAAAGACTCTTGTCTTCAAAAGCGAACATGAATGCTAACTGTCGATGCATTGTGGATGAGGAGTATTATCATTATTTCAAAGGCTCTTCATTGTTTTATTAGCGTTTAAGTTTGCTGAACATTATTAATGATTACAAACATGATTATGGTTGTCTTTTTTTATGACAAAATTCCTTCCAAGACATAGGTGATCACGACTCAGCACAATTTCCGTTGCTTTGTAGCTCTAAACCAGTTATAGGCAAACTCCAGCCTGTGGGCCACATGCGGCCCGTTTGGTCTTTCTAAATGGCACGCTTAATTTAACAAGCGAAATAGCGTCTCTTAATTTTTGTTTTTTGTTCACACTTGTTCACTCACACATTCTTTCATACATAACCAGTCAGTTATGTGCCATGCGTAATCGCTTAGGCGATCATATATCTTTCGAAACATGAGTGACGAGGTAGATTTTTTTCACGCAGTAGGGTGCCATTTCTCTTTGCAGTAGACCAGTTAAGGCGATAGAACCTGGTCTGTCCTGCTATTTACCCATACCTGGTGGGGGGGGATAGCTAGAAGAAGAGGAATCATTATCCATTACTCCACCGTGCCTCTTGTCGATTAGTGATACTGAAAAACGGATGTTTCTCTGATCGCTACAGTCTTAAATTTATTTATTTATATTTTTATTCCCGAAAATTTCTTCTTCGCTAAGTTTTTGCCCATTGCAAAAAGTGTGTGACCCTATTCGGGCGTGGCGTTTTATAATTAACGAAATCGTCTGATTGCCGATTACTACCAATCCAGTCAATTATTTGCCATGCGTGATACACGCTTAGGCGATTTCGATATTGTTGAAACTTGACTAATGCATGGAATAATAATGCAACACAAAATGTACTTAGAACAAAATGTATTGAAACAAGAAAGTGTACAAAATATTTACATATAGTCTTTTGTATATTCCTGGTAAGACCGTTCCTGGAGAATGTGTTTTACTGAGTCGCAGTCGGGCAGAGTCTCTGGTTGAATCTCTTGATTCCTTCCTCTCTTCCCAGTACCAACCATATTTATATGGTCGGTACTCCACTATGCAAATTAGGTGGATCCTACCACAACAAATATATAACTGACGAGGCAGATTTTTCCCCAATGGAATTCGAACTCAGCTCTCCGATTCCTCAATCCGAGCCGTTACCCATTACTCCACCGTGCCTCTTACCGATTAGTGATACTGAAAAACAGATGTTTCCCCGATCACTACAACCTTAGACTCTTCATGTCTAAATTCAACCACTATCTTAATATAGGCAAAAAGCTTAGCAAATAACAATGTGCCTGGAGGTAAGGAATGTTTCGGAAGCCAATCTTGTTAATTATTACTCCTGAGTAGTGAATACGCTCCTCACTGGGTGTTCCATACTTGAAGTCTTGTGTTAAAGTAACCAAAATCTAATAACCGACAAAAGCTTTTTGGGAATTACATAACGGATTCGACTGGAATTCGAACTCAGCTCTCCGATTTCTCAATCCGTACCTACATAAAAATATGTAAAATATTTTCTTTTATTTTGTAAAATTTCAGAGAAAGTAACTCCGTGAGCATTTTAAACAATTCGCGATTTTCTCTAAGGAAGAACATATGTGTAAACAACAAAGAAGAAATGTTTTCATTTTCAAATGAATGAATTAGAAATAAATCCCACGCAACGGCATGTGATAATCACACTCTCAGCAATGATAATATTATAAGAAGACTTCAAATTTTTAATTAAAATACATTATTTCAAAAAATAAAACTTACCTACCATTTCTAAGGCATATGTTCACGTATATGGTCATCTAGTGAAATTAGCTGAAGTACCTACTATGAACATTATCTTTAAACTTTTTAGCAGTAGGCCTCTGAGCAATGTTTATTCCCTTAATTTCCGTCGCAGTCCCTCTTCTGTCATCCATTGACACTAACTCGGTAAGTTAGTCCATATATTCCTTCTGCCTTCATTATGTCTAGTGTGTGCCAGATTCTCCAAACCGTCTTTCCTTATTATACCTAATATAAAAGTGTCTATTTTTGATTCTATGTATAAGTATTACGTTTCCATTTTTCATTAAAACTTCCTCATTTCTCATATTCCGTCCATGATATTCTCAGTATTCACCTGTGGAATCACGAGATTGTTAAATCAAGACAAACTTAATTTGTAATGAGACTATTCCGCATTCAATGCCATATAGGAGGATGGCTGCATAAAATAAACATGAACCTCTTTCTTTCAACTGAAGCAAACTACCCGTGTTTTCTTTTTTAAATTAGCGTTCCAAATGCTTATGACGCTGACGAAGTATAACACGAAACACCATCAATAGCTTCTGCATTATATATTTATATATATTACAATGAATCATTCATACAAAAAGTAGATTAGTAAAGTTAATGATATAAAATGATGAAATCCTTTCGCAAACAAAATTTTAAAGTTGGATTAGCCTATAAATCACGCGATGAATGTTATGATCCTTGTTTTTAATAATTATAAGCTGTATAAGGTTTTTTTTTGCTACGCAAGTACTTTCAACTGTACATTCAGTCATATTCAGGCATGGAAATCATTTTATTTTTAGTAAAATCCAGGTAGCATCTGAGACGAAAAAATTAAATGCGAATTGAAATATGTTTTTTTTTTTGGAGCGTGCAGTCGCAACGCTAAGGTTGATTTTTTTTTTTAAATTTTAAGAGAGTGCGATTTTTACTAATATATACTGATTGATAGATTGATTTTCAGAATTTAGAATATTTATAGGCCAAGGCAGTTCAATATCGGAGATATAGCGTTTAAAGTTATAGACATTGTGGAATCAGCATTGCATGGTGACTGTCTTTTTCATACCCCAATATGATCTTCAGATTTAAATTGAATTTGGTCTGATAGTCAAAGTGAAGTCTAAAATTGTCAGGCACATTGCAATATTGATTACGATCAATACAAATATGAAAATTATTACTTAGTTGTATTTTTTGTAATCGTTCGTTCCACTCGTCAGGAGGTATCAGGACATAATATCGGTTTTTTCATTTGCGTTATTTCATATTAAGTTAAAAAATAATCTGTGGGATTTCTATAGGTGTTAAATTTTTCTTTTTTTGTGAGCGTGTGCGTGTGTGTGTGTAAACGTGTGTGTGTCTGTGTGTGTTTACTCCTGTACGTGTTTATTTCGTCTTTTCGTCGTTTTCATGTCCTCGCTTAATCTCTCCCTGTTTCTTTTTCTTCATTTTCTCTCCCTTTCGGCTCTGAGTGCCAAAGATTATGCAACAATGTCATTTCCGATCACACACACTGGAATTTTTTTTTACATTTTCTTCTCGAATATTCTGGGGTTTTCTTGTAAAATATAGGTGTATAGCGTTTTGCTTTTCATTTTTTATTTAATTTTTTTTTAATTAATAGATAAATGTCAAAGTCAATATTACTTTATGTCATCACTTACACATTATTAAATTTTTTAATATATATATATATATATATATATATATATATATATATATTATATATATATCTTCTTTTTATAGGCAAACACATATATATATACATATATTTATATATATATGTATATGTATTATATAATCACACGCACACACATCATAAACACGCATATATATATATATATATATATATATATATATATATATATATATGTTATATAATCATACAATATATATATATATATATATATATACATATATATATATATATATATATATATATATATATATATATATATATATTATATAATCACAGACACACACATACACACACATACGCACACACACATATATATATATATAGTTTCTACATATCTTCTTTTTTATAGGCACACACACACACACACACATATATATATATATATATATATATATATATATATATATATATATATATATATATATATTATATAATTACACAATTATACGCTCGTACATATATATATATATATATATATATATATATATATATATATATATATATATATATATATATAATGGCGATAAAAAAGGCATATTAAAACAACTAGATATGGAAAGCACGACAGAAAATATGGCTAGCAACAATTAACATTACCGTAAGGTGAAAATATCGCAATAAAAACTAAAATGTTTAAAAAATTAGTTTAACGTGTTCGTCGATCCTCTGTTCTTGGGAGACACTTTTCGTCCTCTAGGGGTCACCACAAATGCATTTTGATGAAAACGTCGGCTAAGAATGGTTTTTCCTTTTGTCACTTTTATTCATTTTCTTCCATCACAGATACACTCTATTTGAAAATAATCAATACACAAAATACCTATATATATATATATATATATATATATATATATGTGTGTGTGTGTGTGTGTGTGTGCGCGCGCACGTTAGTGTGTTTTCGCCTGCACTCGTCTGAAGCGACATACATCCGAACTTTTATATGTATCGCATCTATAAATGTTTATTTCGTGAGGAAGGCGCCGCCGAATGTATTTCAGTTGCCCAGCAGAGGACATCGACTATATAGTCGGTCAGAGACCAAACATGGACTAGCATCCATCGGCTATTAAAACATCCGATCATATTTTACTGGGGATCTTCAATGGGTGTTTTATATTTTAACCCTGTCTCAGACTAAAGTAATGTTAGCAAATATTATTATTATTATTATTTTTTTCAGACATTTTCCCTCGACAGACGCTCACACACACACACACACACACACACACACACACACACACACACACACACACATATATATATATATATATATATATATATATATATATCGTAATTCATTGTGTCTAGAGACATCCTCAACAGAATGCCGAAACCACTGGACGGTTGTTTCGCCCTGTTTTGGGGCACATCACCATGCGCATTCACATCGAGAAACGGAACTCGAACGTTACGAGACGACGCAAGCGTCATACCAGTGGACCAGAGGTCGTCGGCGACTAATAAGAAACTGATTAGACTCGATATCGCGCCGCTACTCACTAAATTCTGTGGTGATACTCATGTACGTAACCCAACAGATTTTGTCTCAAGAGCCACGTCTTCTTCCCACAATTCCGCTCTCTCCAGGGCATTAAAAGCTGGATCAAGCTAGGATACAAAAAAGTGACATAAATTTGGTCGGGGGTCTGAATTTTGGCTATATATATATATATATATATATATATATATATATATATATATATATATATATATATATACATACGCAGTTTTACATATCCACACACCGTTGGTATTTATATATGTTTATGTGTCTTTGTGTTTTTCTGCGTGTCGGTGTGTCCGTAAGTTCTGTGAAAGAACTTTAAAAACTTTGTCTGTTTGATTGTTTCACACTTTATGTTACACAAGAGAATGTAAAAGAAGGGTGGGGATTAAAACGGGAAGCTGAAGATTGAACTTTGCATTTTCGAGCCGTACTTGAATTCTATGACAATATCGTGTTACTTCCAGTTCACATCGTGCTGAGAACGTACAAATGGTAATGCCAACACTGCTTCGCTTCGAAGCTTTCATTCTCCTCATAAAGGCCAAACGGTTACAGGCTTAAAATCGCCATTGTTCTTGTTGAACTTTTGTGTACGTAAGAAGTCGGCATTTTGTATAACTATAAACTTTGCCAGAAAATAGAGTGACCGTCAGATGGATGAGGAAATAATATAATTTAGTGTCTACCTACTTTTGCTTTGGGGCGCTCATTTTCCTTCAGTAACGCCATCGTTCTGTACCTTTTGTGTGATCGCGATGTCAAAATGGAAAAAGGGAAACAAAAGAACTAAAAACAGAATGAAAGGCATGAAGAAAAGGAAATGGTTCTACGGAAAATTTGAAGAAAATTCATAATAGAATTAACAAACAAATGCATAGTGATATAAGAAAGAAAGAAAGAAAGAAAGAATTAGAAAAACGAGAAAGAAAGAAAAGATGGAAGAAAGAAAAAACTACGGATTGAGAAAGAAAGAAAGAAAGAAAGAAAGAAAGAAAGAAAGAAAGAGAGAAAGAAGAAATACAGAGTAAGAAAAACGTAAAGGAAAGAAAAGATGGAAGAAGGAAGAAACTACGGATTGAGAAAGAAAGAAAGAAAGAAAGAAAGAAAGACAGAAAGACAGAAATAAAGAAAGAAAGAAGAAATATGAAGTAAGAAAAGCGAGAAAGAAAGAAAAGATGGAAGAAAGAAGAAACTACGGATTGAGAAAGAAAGAAAGAAAGAAAGAAAGAAAGAAAGAAAGAAAGAAATACGGAGTAATATTTGAATTTAGAAATAAAGAAGAAAGGAAGAGAGAAAGAAAGAGTGAGAAGGAAGAAAGAAAGAAAGAAGAAATACGGAGTAATATTTGAATGAAGAAAGAAAGAAAGAAAGAAATAAAGAAATAAAGAAAAAAGAAATACGGAGTAATATTTGAATGGAGAAAGAAAGAAAGATAAAGGGAACGAGATAAAAAAGCAAAAATGGAAACTGCACGTAAAGGAAGAAAAATGTATGTCAGGGGAATGTAAAAAATTCAAAGAATAAAGCAAAATAATGTGAAAAAGAATTTAGAAAAAAAGATGGAGGAAAGTTACGTTATTTTCAGCAAAATTAATTTTGCTGCACCCAAGTAACGTCGAAATATTTATTTTTAGACGAAGAAAAACTTATGAGTATTTATTTATTCGTTATTTTGTAAACTTGAAAGTTAAGTCCTAAAATTTGGCCATGCAATCAACAATCTCCGATTAACTATGTATAACACGTCTATATAATTTACAATATATCAGAAAGCTTGTGATTTTACCTGGGAAAATGGTTTTGTCTCAAATCAAGTTTAATTAAAGTTTAATATATATATATATATATATATATATATATATATATATATATATATATATATATATATATATATAAAATCGAAAACATGTCAAAATCGCTACACAATTTCAGTCGTGTTTCAATGCGTATCAAATGCAATAAATAAATCGTTCACTGAAAGTAATTTACAAGCGCCTGATGAGATGCATTGATACACATCCAAACACGACTGCAATTGTGTAGCGATTTTGACATGTTTTCGCTGTAATATCCTAAAATAAATAATATTGCTTTGCTTTGTATTGAGCCCACTTTTAAAAAATGTTACGAACGTTGGAACTGTTCTCTATTCGTTCTCATTTTAACTATATATATATATATATATATATATATATATATATATATATATATATACCAATTTAAATGTTATTTTTAATGGACAATATATATATATATATATATATATATATATGAGACCAAAATCGAGTATTGAATTTTTTCCTACTAGACCACAAAGTCCTCTTTTATATTTTATATATAGTTTTAACAATACATTTAGTATAACTTATTTTTCTATTCACACAGAGACGCACACATATTTAGTTTTAAGGTATGCTATATTTATGGCTTAAATTGTTTAATATCAGAGACAGAGTGTATGTATATATTTAATTATATGACCGTTACTGCCAAATCAATAACTGTGAAGATAATAGAATAGATCTTATACTCATAGGACACCATTGACCACCATATATAAATAGTCAAGAATGGTGTGAAGAATTCGTTTAAGCAGAAGACAGACTATCGCCCTGGCTGCTGACCTTAGTGATAATATTTATAATCGTATTTACAATAACTATCTCTTTCTCTTTCTCTCTTTCTCTCTCTCTCTCTCTCTCTCTCTCTCTCTCTATATATATATATATATATATATATATATATATATATATATATGTGTGTGTGTGTGTGTGTGTGTTTGCGTGTGCGTGTGTTTTGTTTATTTTGAAGTTTCGTAGTTAAATAGATTCATAGGCAAAAAAACTGTTCTTTCATAGAACTAAACACAAATATCAAATATCAAGTAAAGCTAAAACACTAAGCACAAAGTTAATAATACAACCTACTAAAAATATTCAAATACTAAGTAAAGTTAAAACACTAAGTAAATTTAAATAATGCAACACACTAAAAATATATATACAGTTAACACAAGCACACACACAAACACACAGATGCACAATACAGTTAACATGAACACGTTCACATGCAAGTGATTATATACATGCAGACACAAAAATTCAACCATAACCTAAATTAAATAACACGATATCAATAAAGCAGAGATGACTGGAGAAGGTGAGGGAAGAATAAAAGAAAAAAGAAAAAGTAAAAAAGATAAAAAAATATGAAGAGAAATCAGCAACCAATTCTCACTTATCAGGTGAAAAGAAATAAATAGCAGACGTATACCACAATAAAAGTTCAAGAGAATCGAGAAATGACAGTAGTTTAATTCTGTTCCGACGAGTAGTTACATATCTATAGCTACAATACCTCAAAGTAAACATGAGTGAAGTAAACATTTTCATATTAATTCTATTAAAGCTGTATATCTGTCTTCGATATCAAGCACTCTACCACAATACCTGTTTGCCTTCCTTATCAGCAAACAACTGAAAAAATAGCAATTTTGGCTTCAAATACAGTATTCCAATTAACATTACATATATTCCAATTACCATTATATATATATATATATATATATATATATATATATATATATATATATATATATATTATGACATTTTTATACATTTTATACATGTTTATACATTCTTTTCTATACATAAAAATATCTTAAAATAATTGTTGGACTTTGTCCATTTCAGAATGTGTGACAGCATTTGTTTACATTTGTATACGCCAAGAGCAGATATGAATGTACGAGAAAAAATCATGGAGAATTGTAGTTTAAAAACAGTAAAATCGACCTTGCTAACCGAAACACTCCTCTAAATCAGTAATGCACGTCAAGCTATATGACGTTTCTTTATACGACACAGGTTCGATTCCTGTCGGAGGACGCATATTTTTTATGATAATTTCTCGGACATTCAGGCCTGTAAATGTTGTTAATACTGTTTATTATAATCAGAGCATTTACTTAAATATTTTTATCTATAAAAAGCATGTATAAACATAAAAATGTCTTAAAATAATTGTCAGACCATATATATATATATATATATATATATATATATATATATATAATGTCCTTTCTGTAGACAATCATGGCTCTCAAGAGAGATTCCTATACTCAATAATCTGTAAATTACCTTAATTAATTTGAAAAGATAATGGTGTGGTTTCTTTTTTCCAATCCACGGTTTTGAATGCAAAATTGTCCTTCTCCTAGACTAGTTGCCACCCAAGTTTCAAAAGATCAATTAACCCTGCGTATTTATGCTAGGAATGCTAATATTTCGTAGGTCGGATCCCTTCCCCCAAATCTGATCACAACTTAATTTTGTTGGGGATATGCATTGTAGTCAGGCCCAGAACTTTTCAGCATATATATTTATGTGCATTTTATCTTGATAATCGTACGTGTGACAGATATGAAAATTTGCTCGACTGATACTTTGGAGCGTTAACTGGAATGTTGTATTTAAATTGATGAATATAAATTTTAAAACTTCAATATTTTGAAACCTAATTTGCATAAATTTGCTCTCATTTGCATTTTCTTTGATTTTTAAAGATTACAGATTAGGGAAACGTTATTAAAAATCTAACTTCAAAAATGATCCTAGAGATACCATAACCTCAAAGGTGTGTGTATGTGTGTGTGTATTTATGTATTTGGGTAGCAGTCCTTCTCTAATGCATGTCTCATTAAAAAATGCGTGACAAGGTGATTATTTTTAGTTTTTTATTAGTTTTTTCTCATGTGCGTAAAATATATTTCTTTTGTGCATTTGGCCATTTTCATGGTTCAAGTGTGTGTGTGTGTTTGCCCAATTGAAAAATAATTTAATATATAAAGTCGGTTGTATAGGTTTATGTGTGTATGCCTATTTATGTGTACATATTAAACAAAATTAATACCAAATATCGTTTTATCATTTAAAACTACTATTATGTGCGTTATGTCTTACACAAATTAATGGAATTAATGTTATTAGCAAATTAACTTTGATATTAAAATAATAACTACTTCGTCATTCAATTTAACGCAGCTTTTACATGATCTTTATAAATAATCCATGCTTGTTTATTAAAATAAACCTAGTTTTGTCCCTGAAAGTGGTAACGACCTTTTCATTTTGATCACATTTTATAAGATAGCAGAGTAAGCGGTTTATAAAGCAAAACAAGAGGTCGTAACTTTTTTTTAATATTAAAAAACTCTAACAATTATAAAATCCATTATAGCATGCTCTAGATTATTAAATAGACGACAAAATCTAATAATTCATGATAATTTCACTAGTGATTTTTACGGCATTCTTCATGTATATACCGTGATGTTTGTGGACGTGGGCGATCATGGCCGTCCTCAACTTCTCAACCTTTGTAGTTGTTACGGAGTTTTAACTTTTCACCATGCCACTCATGGTTTCTTTGCTATCCATTTATATAAGCTTATTAGTTTCCTTACGGTTCTCCCACCCTGTCAGCTGGTGCTTCAGAATACGTCGACTGCACCCCTACAAGTGGTAACCCCACACCCCCAAAAAATATGATGCGTTCTGAGTAAGACGATAAATGACATCCGACAGCAAAGCCTATGATCAGGCGATTTTGAGGAGCGTGGAACCACCTCTTAATTGCTGGTGTTCCCAGGTCCACCCTGACCCTGGGTGGTAGCACCTGTTAGGGGCCCTACTATGAGCAAATAATAAACCCCCAACCTGGGGTCAAAACACTATGAAAGTGTAAAAATAAATTTTAATACCAGTAATACATTTTTGGAGAAAAAATATTACCAGTAATACATTTTTTTGAAAAAATATTACCAGTAATACATTTTTTGAAAAAATATTACCAGCAATACATTTTTTGAAAAAATATTACCTGTAATACATTTTTTGAAAAAATATTACCAGCAATACATTTTTTGAAAAAATATTACCAGCAATACATTTTTGAAAAAATATTACCAGTAATACTTATGCAACACAAGGTGGTTTGCTAAAATGCTCTCAAACCTAAACCATTTCCGGAAAATTGACAAATGACTAAACATCTGAATATTTCTGAGCAAGGGCTTCTTGGCTGGGTTGAGAAATTTTATTTTGTAGAAAGGTAGAATTCACTTTGGTTACAGTTGAGATATCGAACTAGAGACAATGCGTCTTTATTTCAAGTCGTCTGTTTTGAATAAAGTCAGCTTTTTGTTTCAAAACATTGGTTGGGATTCAGCATTCATTGGACGCTCCGAAACGAAAATATATGAGGACCCTGCACGAAAGGTACGCGCAAAATACACGATCTCGTTTAATTTTTGTTTTGTTTTGCGTTGTCAGTGCTTTCTATTTCTTTTCTTCCCAGGAGATTTACGTGCTCAAATGAAAATTATTGGTCGTAATTATGCGACTTGTTTTAAATCACGGGATTAACGCTTCCTGTATGCATTTAATCACGTCATTATAACGAATATAAGAGATGCGTATTTTGATCACGCTATTTATGACCTTTTTTGAAAGCGGGTCATATCTGGCATGATCGTATTCACCAACGGTATTATATTCTGAAGAGAAAACATATTTCTAAAAAAAAGATATATATATATATATCTTTAGATTAATTCATAACAATATGGCACAAGATGAGGATCTCTTAATGAGGTTCGAGCTGACTTTGGTATTAATGCTTTGAAGGTCTCGCTTAATCACTTCTGCTCCATAAAAAACACGGGATTCGGATTAGGAGCCTGCAATTTATTCCAGCGAAAAATGTTCATTTCCTTGATAGATTGCAAAATAAATGATTATTTACTCGCTGCCCCATGCATCAAGATGTATCACAAGGCCGAGTTTTAAAATGGTGTATCCGAGACTGTAGGCTCGGGCAAAAATTTTCTATAGACCACTTAAAAACTGGAGTCAGTTTTCCAAGACGAGACTTTGCTTTTTACATTCGTCTATTGTTAATTCAGATATTCATACTATTCTGGAATCGTACATGGATTCCACCCTTTTGCGCGCACGCGTATTGCACCCCTTCCTTTCACATTCGGTTAGATATAGCAGTAAAACAGCCGACGTGAGGAGGTTGCTGGCTGCTCCTGATACCGTCTAGAACGGAATTTGAAATTTTCCCGCGCATTTCTCTGACGTTACTGACAAACTTCGTTTTTCAAGTCAGTCGTAACCTGATTATCAAGCTAGAAGGTCGACTCATTTATTCCGTGCCTCTAACCCATACGCGGGCCGGAATATCTTAACTAACCAAAATTTCAACGTCGTGTGATTACAACTTTTCTTCAAACTTGTTTGAACTTACCTCCGTTTTTCTACTGTCGACATCACACTTTTCCAAGACTAATTCCTCGTCTTGATACGAACAACTTGTTCGACCTTGCCTCCGTTCACTACCAGGGAACGCAGAATTTTCTTCACTGAAGATTGATGAACTTTCATACACCTCTTTTGAATTCTAACCTTTACGAACCAGTTTAAAAAAAGATAACATTACACACACATTATTAAACCTCGCAGTGTGTATTTTTCCTTGCTGTGTATGTTTACACCTTTTGTACAAGACTATATTCCAGAACCTGCCTTCTGAAGAAACTTTTCCCGACTTAACCATTTTGGTTTTTGATTTGGCGCGGAACTCTAACATTCTATTAGTCACTACATAATACAATCTGCCTACTGGCTAAGAACAGCCTTTGCTTTTCTGATGGTCCCCACTGGGTGAGACCAAATATTTGTTATTAAAATAAAGTTCTATATTTGTCTTCCACTAGACTCGTTTTGTTGTTTCCTCCTGGCTATCTATATTTTACTATTTTTATGCACGTGTTAAATGACCCTTTTTCCTCACTAAAGATCACACATTTATTATTTTTACTTTGTTAGTGGATTCGGTAGTCGTAAGTAGTGTCTGGCACAAGGCCACCTTTTCGTAGGCCAGCACTGCATGCTACCGGGTCCTCTACACTATCATAGTTTATTACAAACGCTTTTTATACTTTTCATTTCATCTTCCTCTTCTACTACTACTACTACTACTTCTTCTTTATGTGACGTATTCACTTATGGCGTTAGCAATCATAGGTTCCAACAACTCCATGTCCTTTGTAGCTCTTAATAAATTTTGTTTTTATGTTATTTCTCATAAACCATGTTACGTCATCCATTTACCCAAGTATGTTACGCGTTGCTTTCCTCTGTCTCTCTTGCCTTCAATCTGTCCTGTGAGTATCAACTTTTACAAGCCCTCTTTCCTCATTATTTACCCAAGAAACCACAACTGACTCTTCCAGATATTAAGTATATGTTTCGTTTTTGCTTCCATTTTCTCTAAAGTTTCTTCGTTGGTCACATGATTGGTCCATGGTATCCTCATCATCCTTCTGTAGAACCACATTTATGTTGCTTCTATTTTATTCAGATGATTTATTTCATTATATTTTTATTCAGACATACTGATATAGAACGGAAAAAAGAAAGACTGCATTCAGTGTTTGCGTAAATAAATATCAATTTGGTTTTAATAGACATTTTTTAAGAAAGCAGAAAGTATTAATTAGCGTCCCAATCCAGAATGCATATTTGATGCATGTCCGCCTCATTCCTGAATCTACTGTTTGTACTGTGTGACGCCTTCGTTTGAATGGAGGTAATAGGCATAGATAATCATGTCAGAGAAGTTCTCGTTGAGTTCGTGACGCGACAGATCCTTATTTATTTGTCTTTTGTGTTTCCATCTTGCTTCAGTGGTTCATCTTTGTTCGCTCAGTTTCCACTGGAGCAAAGAGTGGAAGCGTTCCACGGAAAGAGAAACAACAGTGTCACGAAATGTAATAAAGACTTCTTCCGGTCGCTGTACCTGATGTGTTTTGATCCGGTTTTGTGAGAAGATGACAATCTGTGGTATAATCAGTGGGTGGCCAAGAGAGGCGATGGAAATACGGGAAAAGACAAAAGGAAACGAGAGGAAATTACGACAAAAGAGAAGACGTGTAGAGAAAAAAAAAGAAAGCATCAAGAGTTACTAAAACAGAGAGTTGGGAATAAACGAAATAAAGAATGAACTAAAGAAAGAAACAAACAAACGATGAGAAAGAAAGAACGTTTGATGAAAATATGAAAAAAATGAAAGCGTAAAAAATAAAACGGGAACATTTTGAGGAAAGAAAGAAAGAAAATCAGAACTAAAGAACAAAGTAGAAAACTAAAGTAGTAAATATTTGTGAAAAAAAGAAATAACGAAAGAAAATTTGAACCAAAGAAAAGGGTAGAGAAGTAACGTAGTAAATGTTTGAGAAAGAAAGAAAGAAAAACAATGAAAGAAAGAAAATTTGAACAAAAGAAAAGAGTAGAAAACAAAGTAGTAAATGTATGCGAAAGAAAGAAATAATGAAAGACAATTTGAAGAAAAGAAAAGGGTAGAGAATTAACGTAGTAAATATTTGAGAAAGAAAGAAAGAAAGAAAGAAAGAAAGAAAGAAAGAAAATTTGAACAAAAGAAAAGGGTAGAAAACTAACGTAGTACATTTTTGCGAAAGAAAGAAAAAAACGAAAGAAAGAAAGTAAAAGAAACACAGAAAAAGAAGAGAAAAGAGTGGAAAAATAAAGCCGGGAAGGTTTTCATCAATAAGAAAAAATAAGAAAGATAAAAGAAAGAAAGAGAGAAAGAATGAGAGTGAAAAAGAAATAGAACAAAATAAAGTGTATAAGAAAACATGATAATTTGGCCCCAATCTAGAAAGAAAAGCAAAAGAAAAATAGAATATCGAAGAAAGTATAAGTAAAGGACACCATAATTATTCCTTTATAATAAGTATTTTTTTTTCTTTTCAAAATAAAGTTGTTAGATGAGAACAAATATTATCTTGTTTGTCTGGTTACGTACATAGCCATATTTAGGACTCTACGACCGAAAGTAAGTCATACTCCAATGTAACATGTAACACAGCGTTCAACATTTCTAAACAAACATTGCAATGTTTTTTTTTTATTTTTATTTTTATTTAATTCACATAATAATCACATTCTAGCCGGCTTCACTGTTGTTCATGTCAAAAGTCGATCTCTTGAGAGTTTTATTCACCACTAGCCATATTACCCGTGCCTTGCTGCGTATCACACATTTTTTGTAAGAAAATGATGATTGATATTAAATAATTGTTATACTTTGTGGAGAGAAATAATGCAATTCAATATTATCTTGCTGATTATCTTGCCGATGCGACCTCCATCTTCTGGGTTTTTCCTTCTATATTTTGGATAGAAATCATTACTTTGGTCAAATTTAAATTTAATCTAAATCCAAGGTCAAAACATTTACAGTTATGTTTGTTCAAAAACAGCTTGATTTGACCCCTTTGATATGTATTTGATACAATACTTGATTGAATAAATTGTTGAGCAGATTTCAGCATTGATATGACAGTTGAATTGTCGCAACATATATGTATTTTAAGGCACTAACCACTGATTTGCTCAACTTGACGTCCATATTGTTTCATTTGCTATTGCCGATGTAACCTCTACCTTCTGGCTTTCTCCTTCTATATTTTGGGTAGGAGGCATTCCCTTGTTCAAATTTAAATTTAATTTATATCAAAGCGGTAAAAAAATTGAATGTGGGGTCGTGCCCCACTCCCCGGGATCCTTTTTGATCAAAATGAAATATATTTATCCAGGTACTGTGGGTAATGTAATTTCAGAATATGTATGGTTATGGGGGTCTGTCTCTAAAACACTAGGAGGATTTCGATAACAAACAGACAAACTGAGGCTACAACTTTATATATAGAGATATCAGCCAAGTTGATATCTTCGTCACCTTTGATATAATCGTCGTCAACAGGGTCATCTTGTTCTTTATTGTAGTCGCAATGCCCATAATTCCTTTTTATGCCGTTGCAGTTAGATAGCCATCATTCGTTTGGAAGTTTCATGGAGAAGAAACAGTTATCAAAAAATACTTGAATATCGATCAGACAAAAAACATTCTTTTTGTGTTAACAATCAATAGTAACCAATAGCAAGGAACTGATGCATTAGAAACGATGAAACCACAACTCTAATGTACTATTCGTTAAAATTTATGACGGTTCCTACTATATTAATGACTTTAGTTGTCTTTACAAATTCGGTGATTTTTTTTATGGATATTCAATGAAATAAATAAATTGTCGTAAATTTTTCATTCATTTCTACTGGACATTAACAAAATTTGAAAAAAAAAAAAAGATTATTTAAACGAAGATCAAATAATGAACACCAAGAATTGTTCTTTGAAATCCTTTTGTGAGACTCACTCAAAACACTGCGGGTCGCATACGGCTCATGGGTAGCAGTTTGTCCACCACTTCACTAAACACTGGTTTGAGCTTTTCTTTAGAATATTATCTATCTCAATGGGATCTCAATTTCGACGATAGAATCTTCCATTTTTGTGTAAACATTTTCCTCCTTTACTCAAAATACTCTGAAAATTTTCTTTTCAAAACATAATTTAAACTACTTAAACTTTTAAATGTTTGCCGATTAAAAGTTGAACAAATGTTAAATTTTACTTAAATTTGGCTACTTCATAATTTATTCTATCAATGTGTATTATATACGATGTATTTTTTGCTAGAAATTTAAACCAGTAATTTATTATTGCATCTTATACAGAAGTTTGTATTATACAGAAATATTCACACTAATTTTGGAAAGAAAGAAAGAAGAAAAACGGAAGGAAGGAAGGAAGGAAGGAAGGAAGGAAAGAAAGAAAGAAAGAAAGAAAGAAATCGGCATTCGTTCGGAAAGCAACGCCACCGCCGACCATTGCCGAGGCGGGCGACGCGCGTCCGGCAACGGCAAACGAAGACCGGCTGGCTGGCCGGCCGACCGGCCGGCTTATTTTTCAAAAATGTATTACTGGTAATATTTTTTTCAAAAATGTATTTGTGGTAATATTTTTTTTCAAAAATGTATTGCTGGTAAAATTTATCTTCAAAAATACATTACTGCTAATATTTTTTTGAAAAATTTATTGATTTAAATATTTTTTCCAAAAATGTATTGCTGCTAATATTTTTTTTTCAAAAATGTAATGTTGGTAAAATTTTATTTTTCAAAAATGTATTGCTGCTAATATTTTTTTCACAAATGTATTGCTGCTAATAATTTTTTTTTTTTTTCTCGGGGACACATGGCTCCGTAGATAAAGGCGTTCATTAGATCCAGTGACAGGACCCAAAGAGTGTGAGTTCAATACCCAGTTAAGGCAGTGGAGAACGTGGAGAGGCGAATTAACAGGCGATAAATGACATCCATTAAAACATGATACGTGGAACTAGAACAGTCTACCCCAGTCAGCGAAATAAAGGGTCAGTCAGTTGAGTCAGTAATTTCTGAGCGACTGTTCGGTTAAACTCTCTTCCTACGGACGGGAGGAACCCGAGGGAGGCTACGCCCAAGGGCGGAGCCACCTTCGGGGAGGTAGACCGGCCCTGAATCCGTTTATACGGGTTCAATGGGCATATTTTTGGCCGAGCCCACGGGCTCGGAATGCCCACGTTAAAAAGGCCTTGTGCCACATGACATCCTCGTGTGGGGGGAGTGACTGAATATCGTCAGCGAAATAAAGGGTTCAGTTCGACATTCCAGCCACCTGAAGAAGGCTGGAGCGTGAAACGGCCGAAACGTTGTAATAAATATGGCGACAATAGTCCGAATAATGTAAATAGTATTGCTGGTAATATTTTTTTTCAAAACTTCATTGCTGGTAATACTTTTTTACCAAAATGTATTGCTGGATTTAAAACCTATATTTACACAATCATAGAGTCTTGACCCCAGTTTGGGGGTTAACTATTTGTCCATAGGTGGGACCGTTACACGTGCTACTGCCCTGAGTCAGGTTAGCCTTAGGAACAACAGAGAGGTCCCGATCAGTGACCTTACTGTTGGATGTAGTTTATCGTCTTACCCAGGACGCGGATGAAGTTTATTGTCATACCCAGATCGGTGTATTTTTCTGTATCTAAGTATATTTGCAGGTCTGGCCATATTATCTCAATAGGTGTGTACCCCGCTCTTATAACAGTGGACATTTTTCGAAACCATGATAAACCTAGATTTGGAAGATGCATTGTCAAAGAAAGAAGACCCAAACAAATTTTAAAAATACGTAAAAAATTATTTCTTCCCGCATACCGGCTCGTAGGAAAGATCTGATTGGCTCTTTCGTTGAAGATATCAGTGACATTTCTTTTCTTAATTGGCTACTTAGATAGAGGCGAAAGTAGTCAGTGACTCGGTAGGATGAAATAGATCTGAGTGAACAAAGAACAGAAAACGTTGTTTGTTTGAATAAACCAGCTCAGAGGCAAAAACAGGCACGGAGCTTAAACGTGACACCGAACTGAGGGTAAGCATTTCACACCAGAGACATACCCTGTTGTTCGCTCCAATATCCGTTTCGTGCTTCGAAAAATAATTTCTCTCACTCTTTCGGTTGACAGAAAATAAGTAAATAAATAAATGTGCGATATTTTCTATACATGTTTGTCATGCACTGCACCAATAATTTACCAACGCGCGTCTTTCATTGGCTGTATTTTCTTTTCGGCTACACAGGAATCCTTAAGAAACTGCTAACGAAACAACAAGACTGTTCGATTCAATAACATGGATAGCCCAACAATTTTTATCACGCAATAATGTTAATAGGATATGCACATTTATCCCTTTCTGATAAATACATGCATCTGTAACTCTTATGAAGCCTCAGGAAGAGCACGATGTAATCATCTGACAGTAAAGTCCACAATGGCACGTCACTTACATACTTATATGGAAGGAATACATATTAAAATATATAAATTATAAACAAAGATCTTTTATTTTCTTTTGTGATTTGACATTTTAGGGCGTGGACGTTCATTGTTCTCCACAACTTTTCTTCTTTCTTTTTTTTTTTTTTTTGATGGTCTAAGTAACTTTTGACCCTTAAAACTTCCTAAAAGTCTCAATTTGCACTTTTTCTGCTATCTATTCGCAAAAAAAGCAGCTCGACTTAAGTTAACAAAAATCCCATGTTTTCTGTTGAAATATTTTTCTTTCATTGAATGAATTTCTCACATAATCCTATATATTTTGTTCTTATAGACGAGTAAAAATCAGCTTTCATAAAATCGATTGCTTTTATCTTAATTTCATTCAATACTAACCCCAAGAGCCAAACATGTAAACTTTTCTAGTCGAATTGTTAATGATATATGAGGTGTGTGAATAGCAGTATCATTAGTGTTAATAATCTCGAACATGCTGTAATAATTTCAGAAATATCTGGTTAGCTAAAAGGTTTGCCTATAATTTAATTCATTTTTTATCGCAAACTTAAAAATATGATTATTAATATCTTAACAGCTTAACTCTTCAGAGTCTGTCTATATTTCTGAGATGAGGTATTATGTACATTATTTACATTATTCGGACTATTGTCCTCATCTTTGTCGCCATATAAAGGGTTCAGTTCGACATTCCAACCACCTGAAGAAGGCTGGAGAGTACAACGGCCGAAACGTTGTAATAAATATGGCAACAAAGATGAGGACAATAGTACGAATAATGTAAATAATGAGCTTAACTCTTGCTTCGCTGACGAATGTTAACCAAAAATAAAATCTAGGTCGTTTTCAGAGTATAAATAATCACAAAGCCGATACTCCTTAGAGCAGATGACAACATGAAGGCAAGGCGCGAATTTCAATAAGGTGAGTGTTAATGAATTTCATTCTACTGTGTGTATGTAAACATTATCTCATAAAAGTAAACTAAGGGCTGAATAATTACACTTTATATAATAATTACAATTCGTTCCCTATAATGTTCTAATGTTTTTTCTAGATTAAAAATAAAACAAAATCTAAAAATCTGCTCTTGAATGATCTTGTCTATTTTAATAAGCTCAAGTTAGAATTTCTTCATGGAACTATCATAATGCTAACAGACTGCTATGTAATGCTAACTGAATATTGTATATACTCTATCTAAATGAAGTTGATTGAAGGATTCTTTCTTTCTGTTCACAACGATTTCGCGACCTTAGTGATGATGAAATAATTCCCATCCCCACAACCCATTTCCCCGAGATGAACTGTTTCAACCTTCTCGCTACTCATTCGCTATTTATATGACAAAAGTTCCGACGAGCTACATTCCATAGTTCGAACATATCAGATGTTTACCCCCCTCCATATATACAGGGTCGTCCTCATTCCTATATTATTCTGTTGGTAAGAAGGGAGTTGCAGTCAGAGAACCACCCCTTTACGGAACAGACTCCCGAAGGGATGCTTCCTCGATCACTACAATGTTAACCGTTTCATTCTATGGTTAACAGTTATCGATCTTACATATCTTCATAATCTTCGATCCTTTCTAACGTCCATATAACAACCTTATTCTGTAAGACTCTACCTTGAGTAGCTCTTGAACATTGCATTTGATGAATAAAGAAAAGCATGGTAATTTCCATAATAAAGATAATTATTTTGCAGCATACCCGTCAAAAATAAGTGGGTGCAAAAAATTAGATTGTTAATCTTCCTGGAAGTGGTTATAGAAGAATCGTTTAGTATAGGGTTCACTCACCCAATCTTTTTTTTCTTTTTCCGTCAGCCACCAGATTCAAGCCATTTTTAGCATACCTTTTCCCGCTGTATTAATGTATAAGACAACACAACACAAACAGCCTTAGCCGGAGAATTTTTGAGCGCCGATAACCTATAGTGTACCTCACACCTCAGCAAATAGGTTATTTATAACGTAAATTTATTACAACTGAATAAATCTGTTGTAAGTTGAATTTAAATACTAAATTGTTGACTTAGTAAAACTGGTGTGTAAACTACTTACGTAATGATAAGTAAGAAGCTTGAAATGAGAAAACAAAAAAATGCATTTACCTGTTGATGTCGTGTGGTAAAACAAAAGACGAGCGGTATTTTCAGCGTGAATATCTTTTTAATTCTATTATTAGTTCTCTGCAATGCGATGTATATGATGGACATTTTTATCCCCAAATTCGGTGTCAAGATGTAAGGATTTAATTTTGCGACAAGTATTTATATACAAGAGCAAAACTACTGCCTGCCTTATGTGAAGGTGTTATCAGAGAAAATACAAAGGATCTGCGGTCCATATAACATCAAGACAACTTTCAAAAGCTTGACTAACTTCACAGATATCCCTTCCGAGTAAGCCCCCCACCCTTAGAGGAGAACATGATTAAAGACTGTGGGTACGCTATCCCGTGCAGCTGCGGAAAGAAATATAAAGGTGGAGACAGGCCGCCCCCTTAAGGTAAGGCTTCAAGAACGCCAGAAAGCTGTTACACGTGGGGAAGTGGAAAAATCAGGCGTGGCTGACCACATATGGAGAGAGAAGGGAGATCACCGCCCTCTGTGGGGTCAGGTTGAGATCAGAGACAAAGAACACCATTGGAAAATTCGTAAACTTAACGAATCAGCACATATACTAGGTCACAAAAATCTCCTGAGCCGACCAAGCATAGAAATAAATACAATATGGGAACCAGTAATAAGGAGTGTCAGAGAAAAGCAATAACAACAACAACAAAAAAATGCAATATGTGCTCTGGTAAAAACCTGCAATGATAACAGCCAAAATTGCAATATGAGCACTGGTAAAAAATGTTTGCTGACGAAATTTGGTTTATAATACCCAGAAATTCATACACAGCTGTCCTCAAGGACACATGGCACAGTGGATAAAGGCTTTAGGTTAGTTCGATAAGTGACGAAAAACAGGCAACTAAAAGGACTTTGGACAGATATGAAAAATTAAAAGCCACCCACGAGTGTCCGCTAACCGAATTCTTTCGACGGAACATCTTTATGCCTGCGATAATAAAATTATGTTATCAAGAAATGTTCGCCAAAGAATGAATGGGGACTTAGAAATGTTTCTTTTCGGGGCGACGTTTGGCCGTGTTAAAAAGACCACCCATTCGGATAATTAGCGATAAAATACCTGACGAAAACCACGTGTAGAACAAGAGTTATGACCGCCATTGTTCATATTGTCCCGTTTGCGGCTAGAGAAATGATAACGGCGATTAAGAGGAAGAAAAGGAAAAGAAGGGATAATTTTTTTTTAGTTAAGCAAGATTTCCCTGAAACAAAGCCGCGGATTCGTCCACGCCCGACTAAGGCATCATTGGTCGAGTGGAGATCACGTGACGCACGAAGGAGGCTGTCGCCGCCCATACAAAGTATAGGTATGAGAAGCTGCTACGAAGAAGTGGCGAGGGCAGTTCACGCCCTCTGAAGTATGGTGAGGTGGGAGTTAGGAAAGGTTCCCAAAAATGGAAAAAAAGTGGAAAGTCCTAACCAGAGAGGTGGATATGTATTTAGAATTATCGAGGAACTCCCCGACGCCGACAGACCCACCCCGGTTTTGGTCGGCGTCCATATAAGCGAAGCAGAGATCAGTTCCAGTTCCAATTTCAGTTTGAGTTGGAGTTGCAGCGAAGAGTCAGTCTCCAGTTGAAGCCGCCTCGCAGATAGCTGACCAAGATTCACGCAAATTCCGGACTCCTCTTCCACCCAAGAACAATTATTTTGAAGAGCGACATAGATCCAGACCACCACAATAAGTTTTTTTTCGACTTTCGTCCAAAGACACACCGAAACACCAATTTCTTAGAGAGCAAACAACTTGAAGCGCTAAAACTTGCCTAACGGAAAACGACGTGTCACAATCCATAGAACGGGTCGGGAGATAGATGCAGTCCTATGTATCGAACAACTAGACATAAAGTTTGTTACCTTTTTCTTTGATACTTTGAACTTTTGAGTTTTCATTTTATTTTCTTTTATGCATATTTGTGTGGTATCACCCCCGTTGAACTCGGTTTGCATTACGGCCCCAACCACTGTTTGATCTCGTCTGCCTAAGATCAATTCACAACGTGGGTAGGCAGACTGGGGATCAATGCAGTTACCTTGGTAACCAGGCGTTTGAAGCGAGTTGGGAACGACGAGGCTGATATCAAATCTAACCAGATTCCCACCCGAATCACCAAAAGGTTAGAACGTTACATTTGGGTGCCGCGACCGATACCAAGCCAGTTGGTCGTCACAGGACGAGACAACACGACTGACACGACAGGCGGACGTCACGTTTGGAGCAGCGACACCCGAACGGAGCAGCGAGGAGCGAACAGCTGGCGCCGCGGCGAGGACGTCACAATTGGTGCTGTTTAGGAACGTCACAGTTGGTGCCGTGGTAGACCAGAATAGAACGTCACAGTTGGCGCTGCGACCAGGGGACGACGTCACATTCCAGTCGAATCCATCTACATTCACTTTCTCTGTGGAAAGGTATTAATAATCTCCTTCTCCCTCCAACTATGGTTAAATAGCAGGACTGCCTTGGATGGCAATTGGTGTAGGAGAAGGTCAACTCGCAATTCTAAAACCTGCAGAGTGTCGTTTCGAGACATTATATCACGTAGTTCACCAGGTCTCTGTATTTGGGCCTTCAAAAAGTGTGGTTGGTTCTGCACAAAGCCTTCACCACTATAATCAAATCATATCTGTTAGTGTGTGGGCTGTCGATTCCTATTAACTGAGCTGCTTGACCTTCATATGTCGAATACGACAGAAGAATATTATTTTTTATCATAAGAGATTATAATAAAAACATTTTGAAATCAATAGACATTTTGAAATCGCTTCTATATTAAGATTGTACTTCTACAAGAGACGGTAAATAGAAGTACAATCATAGTATTAAAACATGAACGCTATCGTGTAGCGATTTCAAAAAATATATAAAATTATAATATATATATTTATGTTATACAACCGCTCCTTATTTAACATTAATATTATAATTATAATATATATATATGTGTATATAAAATTCCAAAATTCGCTTGAAGATGAAACATAACTAATTCTTTTAATTTAATTATATAATTAATTTTGAAGTGTTTAGCTTCGGTTTTTGAAACATGGTAATTCCTGTGTAGCGAAGGAACCATATTTCTAAATCAGTTAATTTATATATATATATATATATATATATATATATATTTTTTCAGGCACTCCTCATTAACGACTAAAAAATTTTCAAACCATTCCTTATTGTACTGTATACGAAAACTTCCAGGCTGGTTGTTTTCAATTTCTTGAAAATGAAGCCAAATAAATAAAAAGTAAGTATAAATTGAAAAAATAGATAAAATTTTGCGACTGTAAAAATATAGAGTTGAATTTCGAACTTGTTTATTTGTTTTACTGATCGATGCAATACTGTAGTGTATAAACATTAAGAAATAAAGTCGAAATATTAAAAATGTTACCAATTTGACATTGGTATATTCTGAAAGTGGTTGACAGAAAACCTATTACATGCGTAGAATGCCTGAAATGGCGGCTATGTACATCTCCGACAACGACCAGCTTTAAAGCGATCAGGTCGTTGGGATGGAAATCGGTCGTTAAATAAGGAGCGGTTGTATAACATTTACGCAACCTATGTGCAAATATATTTACATTAGCTTACATAATTTAGTTTATTTGGATGTTGTATCTATCACAGTATTATGCTTATCAAATGTTCATTGAGCTTAACTACTTAGAGGTCTTAATGCAATTAACATGTATCGGACCAAGGGTTTAAGTGTTGTTAAATTAGAAACACGTGTGTTTATTCCTGCTAGAAGCTCCGCTACAAGAACATGGCGGACTCAGAGATTGAATCCAACCAGTTTTTGCGTTGATCATCATCATCATCATCATCATCACCCTCTTGACTTTTGTAACCGTAGGGCGGATCCGAATGCAGAAGACACACACTTTTCCACAACGGCCTATCAATGTCAGCCATCAGTAATTCTGGTATAGTCATACCTGTCCATTGTTTGACATTGGCCAACCAGTTTTTACATTGGCATCCTCTCCAACATTCACCTTCAACGGTGCTATGCATGAAGGTCTTGCACAGGCTGTCGTACCTTGTAAATGTGTCGAAACAAAAAAAAATTAACAAACATATAAATTTTTTAACCATTTGTTGAATCCACCATAAAGAAGAGTAAAGAAAACCAACAAGACCGATATATATATATATATATATATATATATCAACAAATATATGTATTAAACAACAGAATTTTACAATGGCTATAGACATTAATATTTGTGTTTGTCTGTGAACGTAAATTGTCTGTACTTTGGTGAATGTTCGCACGTACGTGTATGTGTGAGTTTGATGGCGTTTTCCCACAAGTATGCTAAAACGCAGATCACTACGAGAGATCACATTTTTAAATGTGTCCGCTGAAATGCAAAGTAAAATGAGAACGAGGCAAGAAATCGCCCAGTATTTATAGTGTAGGGAGAGCGACACCTAGTGAACAATTAGGAAATTAATGAGGAGTTAACTCCCACAAGCATTTAATTTTCATTGGATGCTTTCTCTAAAGTTGGATGCGTAATCGAAAGCCGAAATTCCTTAAAGTCATTTAAGATATTATGGTACCAGGAAAGCATCAATTTTGATCCTAATATTGTAACCAATAAGGAAATGTCTGATTCCATTCCAAGCGATAGTAATGAGGATTTTGTAATAACAGCAAACGTTTATTTATTTTAGTGTGTTGGGCATTGCGATTGAGGAAAGGAAAAAGAGAAGGACGGATAATTAGATCAACGCATCAGAAAATGTCGATTGATATTGCATTTGAATATTTGAAGACTATAACTGCCAGGGGAGCAAGTAAGACGAAGGGAGTTTCACAGACATGAAACTGTTGGAGTAGAAGAGACTGCTACATTTACATGTTTCGACAATGAAAGGGTGGGACTGATATGTTTAGAACAATATGGAATATTTCTTAAATTACAGATTGAATTTTTATTCAATAAAAATGGTTCAAATACGATAGTAGCTTTTTTTTTTTTTTTTTACTTCGTGTTCAAAATTAGTATATGACTTTCTACATGTTGTATTCCGAGAAATATTGTAATATTTTTTTTTGAATGTGCCCTGAACTGAAAATAGTAAGTATAGATTTTCAGTATTTTCACAAAGGAAAGGCAAAAAGAAAGTTTACAGACTTCTCAAGCGTGTGAAATGCTTTCTATATGTTCATTATCTTATAAAGCATTCTCTCTGATGACGGAAAAAAACTGCTTCCATATAGAAATTGGAACTGAATGTATTCACGTTGGAAATAATTGGACTGGATCAAACGTGTATAGCGTTTTATTTTTTCAATATGTTATTTTACACGTGACTGGAACTAATTGTTTATATTCTCAAATATGGAATTGTGAACTTTAAATGTTTTAACGCTAAAACAGGAAACGGAGGCAAATCAGATACATTTTTATTATTGGATTGTTCTATAAAGGACAAACCGCTGTACCAACAGCAAAAAAGATATGAGCCATTTATGAGGACAGTTCCGTAGCTTGGAGTACTGTTTTTAACGAGGTCGCTGAGTTCCGAATTATAAAGTTTGATCTGTAAGATTAAGAAAAATTCTGCCGGTCTTCAATCGTTCAATCGAAATATAGATTTTAAAAATATGCAAGTCCGACGACAGGCGACATCGTTGAGATAACTCACATATATTTTATAAGCACTCTAAGGCTCTAAAGAAAAACTTGGATGTGTAAATCCCTACGAGAAGAAAAAAGGAATTGACCGCATTTTCATCTCCGATTTTTTGCTTAAACGCAACAAAATCAACCTCCTTATGAAAAGAAGCGATTACAAATAATAAAAATGGATGTAATTTAGATATAACAATCTGCTGGAGAAATGAAAGGAACCAGTGTTAATCGAAGATGATGTTATGTCTTTTGGTATTAAAAGGATATTGTTTATTACGAGCTCCTTTAGAAAATTCAGACTTGAATTCAGACCAGTTCTGTAGTCAACTAGAGCAGTAAAAAAAAAGCAATCGATTAAATTCGTTTGGAATCGGAAAAGTTGCGTTTTTTTTTAATCAGAACAACACAAGACTTCATGTCTCTTTACGAACCTATCAGAAATTGCTACAGTTTAGCTTCGTTGTACATCATCCGTAGACATATAACATTGTACCTTCGAATTGCTACATTTCGATCCCTACAAAATTCTCTCAATGGGAAGAACTTCATTTTCATGGGAGCCTGTAAAACCCCTTAGACCAGTTCATCGACTAAAACATGAAACATTTTCTGAGAGATATGAATCTCCTTAAAATAAAGTGAAGCAAATGGATGAAAACGGCACATATGTGGCTTAATGAATAAATGCACAAATATTTAAATATTGTCTTTGATAATCACTTATCATCTTTGTCCTTAACCAATATATGTAAAAGGTATGTGACAATGTATAAGACGTACATTTTCTTGTTTTATATACGCAGTTAGACTTCTTTTATACTCAAAGCTCACTATCATAGGCTCTAATGTTACCTCAGATGGTTACTTCTACCTAGATCGACTACATAATAATATCATTTGCACAAACGACAGTATTATTATTATTATTATTATCATTATTATTATTATTATTTTCTTTGATTTCTGGCGTTTGCACATTTCTTTCCGGGTCCCGCCCAGGGACCTAAGGTTAGAAATGGAAAAAAAATTACATAGATAAAGCCCTTCGTAAAGTGTGGGCTGTACCTGTGAGAACAATTTTTGTATCTCTTTGAGGCATGGACTTCCAGGAATCCCTTCAATTAGTCCATTGGAATCTTTTCCAACCAGTTCTTGGGCTCCAACTACAATAGGGATTGTTGATGATCCCATATGCCACACTTTCGAGATTTCTATTTCAAGGTCCTTGTATTTTGACAGCTTTTTGAATATCTTCACAGATACATTGCAGCCAGCAGGGACTGCCATATCATTAAGGAGGCACTTTTTTATTTATGGTCTTTAATAACAATATCTGAGCGGTTGGCCTTGATTGTTCTGTCAGTTTTTATATTCAATGGATGCCAATATCGTGCAACCTGATCGTTTCTGGATATTTATCACAGAATCTGCATTTTGGGCTGAGAATATTTTAGTATATGTGCTTGATAATTCCTAGTTAACAAGCATTGGTCCTGTGCAGCAAGGATAAAACCTTCAGTTTCAGCTTTCAACCCTGCACTACGTAGCCTCTGGTTTTGTCTACGTCAGCTTGTTTGGTACAGGCAGAGTATTGGCCATGAAGCGGTTTATCTTGCCATCGCTTCTGTATCTTGTTGGTAGCATTTGTCTTTGCTGTCTTTTTTAAGTATTTTGCAGTTTCAGCCGGCGTATTGTGCTGTACTTGCATCTCTACACCCATTTGAAATTTGAATTTGTTGGCTTCTTTTATTACGGAGTAAAGACGCTCACTACTTTCATATTCCTTGACGAATACCATCATCCAGTCTTCTGTAGTTTCCAAGTATCTTTGGAGGCCAAGTGTTGTAGTTTTGTAGGACAATTCTAGTTGAACTAATCCTCTGCCTCCTTCGGATCTGGGCACATAGAGATGATCAACATCAGCTTCGGGATGGTGCATGCAGTAGCAAGTGAGAAGCTTTCTCGTTTTGGCATCCATTCGCTTAATTTCAGCTATGGTCCATTTGGCATCCATTCGCTTAATTTCAGCTATGGTAAAGCTGTATTGCACCACAGGGACAGCCAATGTGATTATGGCTGATATTCTGTTTTTTAGTTTAGCTCGGTATTTAGTACCAAACGTACACGCCTGTAGTACTCTTTTCTTATTTTTTCCTTCATTTGGGGGTGTTGTATGCCATCTCCTTCGCTAATTCCTAGGTACTTATAAGCTTCACCATGCTCCAGTTCCCTAATCTTTGTGACAAAATATAAATCTATTAAGGGTGTTTCTGTAATTCTACCTTTCTTGAAAGTTACTTTTGCACATTTATCTAATCCGAGGTCCATACCTATGTCGTCACTGAAACATTTTACAATATTGAGGAGGCCTTTCAACTCATTGTCGTCTTTGGTAAAGAGTTTGAGATCATCCATGTAGAGTAGGTGATTGAATATTTTCTTATTTATTTTGTAACCATAGCTACTGTTGTTCAGTTCATGTGTAAGAGGGATTAAGGATAAACAAAACAGAAGGGGTGACAGAGAGTCTCGTTGAAAGATTCCACGTCGGATATTCAGACGGTTGGATACGGCAGTGCCCCCGGTGTGACTAAGGTATAGTTTGGTGCTCCACATTCCCATGCTGTGCTTAAGGAAATTTAATACCACAGGGGAGAGTTTGTACATTTCCAAAGTCTTAAGGATCCAAGAATGTGGAACACTATCAAAGGCTTTACGATAATCAATCCATGCTGCACTAAGATTTCTACGTCGTCTCCTGCAATTTCCCAGGATCATTTTATTTATCAGTAGTTGATCTTTGCAGCCGTATGAACCTCTTCTGCATCCCTTCAGTTCCAGCGGAAGGATGCTGTTTGTTTCGAAAAAGGAATAAGTACGGTTCGTCAGTACAGACGTGATCAACTTATACGTTGGGGAGAGACATGCTATCGGTCTATAATTTTTCGGGTCGTCTGTTTCATTTGTTTTTGGTATGAGGTATGTAATACCTTCAGTAATCCTTTCCGGGATTTTATTGGGATTATTTACAAGCATTGATAATGTTTTTGCAAGAATTTTATTGTACTTTATCAATCGATGGTAGCCTTTCGACATGTATAGGTGTCTTTTCCAATTTCCCTGTAAAATTTCTTACGGTCCGTTCGGAATATTTTATTTTGGCGATAGAACCTACAACGTTTTTCGTATCGTCTTGTTCTCTGCGCCTTTAGCTGAAGTTTCTGCTTCAGCATTTCCTTGATTGATGGAATGTCAATTAGGGATTTAATGTTATATTTCCGCTTGATCTTTTTGCATTTACGTGTGGAAATATTAGGGTTTCTGGTGAGCTTATCTAATATAGAAATCTCACATCTGATTTGTTTTATGTCTCGTATCAGTTTTGTTTTCCAAGCTGGCTCTCTATGTCTGTTAATTTTATTCATTGTCTTGACCCCAAGCTTCCGAGTCCTGCTAAAGCTGTTGCGTATATGACTTCTTAACTTCTGTGATGTTTCCCGGTGGTTTATCTGTTAACTGTGTTTCCAGAGCAGCGTTGTATATTTCCACGATGTGCTTGTTGGAATTCGTCATATGGATTTTGGGGAGCTGGTCTCTGTCTGATGTATTATTATTATTATTATTATTATTATTATTATTATTATTATTATTATTTCCTTTGATTTCTGGTGTGTATTCATTTCTTTCCGGGTCCCACCCAGAGACCTAAGAAATGGCATCATAACATTTTACACTGAGCAATTAATATATATATATATATATATATATATATATATATATATATATATATATATATATATATATAAAGCCTTTCGTAAGGTATGGGCTTTAGTCGTGGGAACAATCTTTTTTTTTTATTTCTTTAAGGCATGCGCTACCAAGAAACCATTCATTTAGCCTATTGGATTTTTTTAAAATCAATCTGAGGGCTCCAGCGACAACGGGGATTGTTGATGTTTTCATGTGCCACATTGAGATTTCGATTTGAAGGTATTTTGAGAGCTATTTGAAGATCTAAGATACCTAGGTCTGCAGGGACTGTCATATCAATAAGGGGAAAATTTGGTATGGAAGTAATGGTGGACGAATGACCAATAAGAAGTCGGATTTTTTTCTTGTCGATAACTTCAAAACGGTAGGTTTCTTCATAATTTAATTGTTAATTCTAATTCAGCACAGACATTTACACGGAATTATGACGATTTGAGAAAATTTTAAGAGATATTTAGCGCGGGCATTAAAAAGCAGATATACCAGTATCTTTTTTTTTTTTTTTTTTTTTTTGCGGTTTCTAATAACGATGTCAGGGCTATTAGCTTTGACTGTTCAGTATGTGTGTAGTGTATAATTCCATAAAATTGTTACAGGTCCTATCTCCGTAACCGGGTTTAGGTGGCGTTCATTTATTATTATTATTATTATTATTATTATTATTCTTTATTATTATTATTTTCGGGTTGATTTCTGGGACCGTGTTAGAAATGGCATCATGACATTTCTGACAAAAAAATTACATAGGTCCCTTCGTAAAGTGTGGGCTGTACTTGTCAGAACAATTTTTTGTACTTGAGGCATGAAGGAATCCCTTCAATTAGTCTGGCGATCTTTTCAACCAGTCCTTTTCCACAGGGATTGTTGAAAAACTTTCTATTTCTAAGGTCCTTGTATTTTGACAACTTTTGAATATCTTCAAAGATACATTGCAGTCAGCAGGGACTGCCATGTCAATAAGGAGGCACCGTTTTTGTTTGTGGTCTTTAATAACAATATCTGGGCGGTTGGCCTTGATTGTTCTGTCAGTGTGTATTGTGTAGTCCCATAGAATTGTAACAGGTCCTATCTCCGTAACCGGGTCTGGGTGGTGTTCATAAAAGTTTCTTTCAGTTTTCTTCCCGTAGAAGTTGCAGATTTTCCAGTGCAGATATTGGCCCATTCTGTCATGTCGGGTTTTATATTTAGTGGGTGCCAACATCGTGCAACCTGATACAAGATGATCAATCGTTTCTGGATATTTATTATTATTATTATTATTATTATTATTATTATTATTATTATTATTCGTCGGTACCAGCAGGTGCTTCATGCCTAAATAGAGTACATCACATTCTTATCACTAATCGGCTGAAAACTAATACAGACTAAACAGAATACCTGAGATGACATGACATTAAGGTTTTTTGTTGTTTTTTTTTTAGCTAGCTTAAATATTTCTTTCTTTGATTCCCATTACGTTTTATGAGTGTAACCATTTTGGATGTTTTCTTTATTCTGATTTCCTGGTTTATATTATTACGATCAGCATTGAGAAAAGAGGTGGAAGCTAGACATTTTGAGCTTTGCCTATTGTTGTTGATGTTGCATCTTTTGTATCTGTTGGTGAAATGTTTGTTCTTCTTCCTTCTGTAGCAATCAATAATAAGAAACTGAGATTACTACAGACTTCGTAGGATGAAGAATACACGCTGCTGAAAGACTCACTGGATTTTCTGTTGAGAAAATGAAAGTTTGTAGAAATAAAGATCATAGTTTTCTCATAGGATATGCTTACGTTGCGAAATCTCCACTCCTTGTAGATATTTGTCGGCGTGACGAAGAGTCGTGTAGCTCGTGAAATGCCTTCTTAGAATGTTTTCCCCTTGGGCGGTCTGGGATCAGGGTTTTTTTTATACCTGGCGATTGGCTTCCAGACAGAGATTTGACTTTTAGCGCGAATGTTGCTTTGGTTGTGTCTAACCAATCAGAATATTGTGTTTAACGCGGTAGTTTTTTTTTTAGGTTTCTTTTAGTGACTGATTGTTTATGTAAATCATGATGATAAATAGAATGAAGGCATATAGCATCGGAGTAGGTAACTCCAATGCCCAGCTCGTTTGATTTTTATATAAAGTAATGATTTTTCTGACATAGCTACAGTTCGTCACTGATGTTTCGTAATATACTGATAACATTTTAATAACATGTCCCTTCAGTCTGTAGGCGATAAGGACTCTTTTCTCTTAGTGTCTGTAAATTTAGAAATGTCGGTTTCTTAGACTGGTTACAGTCCAAGGTTAGAGATGCCAGTCTACCCCTGAAGAGAGGAGAAAGGTTCATCACTTTTCCAAAGGGCATAATATGAAACTGACCACAGCAGACGAATCCGGAATTAGAACTCGTTTCGTCCATTCCATTTTCCGCGCCGATATCCGTTACACTGCCCGCACATCAATTTTAAAATTAAATTTTTAACTACACTACATTTTTTCCTGAAACTGAATATGCCTTGCTCAAACAGGGGTCGGGGTTAATATTACCCTAAATCTTTTAAAACTTCAAAATATTTATCATGTAAATATTCGGCGTTTTATGCGATGTTCAAGTACAGTGTTGGCAGGGGTCGGCATCTTTTTGCTAATTATGTGCCGATTTAGGGTTTTAAAATCATTCAGTGTGCCAACAGAATACGTATTTTTATGCATGTCAAGGTCAATATACCTTTTCTAGAATATATTTTATATAGTAATATATATTATATATATATTTTTAGAACGTTTTTCATTAATTTGGAAAATCTTGCAAAAATAAAAATAATTGTCTAATGTTAATGAAACTTTCAGAAACTATTCACAGATGCTGGAAATTATTCTAAATATTCTTTGTTTTTTTATTAAAGTCATGGCAGAAATATTTTTTGTTTTTTATGAATATGGACAATATTTTCTGAAAGCAAAAAATCTTTCGATAAAAAATGAATTTTTAATACAATTTATTGTTATTTCTTTAATTATAATATAGTATATATTAAAATTTGAAACAGCTAAATATATTCTTTGAGTTATAGTAGTTATTGCTTTGGGCTTCGTGATGTCATTTACGTCTGTGTAACAGTGGAAATTGCTTGGCGTACCACGTGTGGTACGCGTCCCGTAGGTTACCGACCCTTGCTTTATGGCATAGAAAATGGAATGGATTAAAGGAATTCACATTTCTGGAAGCATGATTTCGATGCCCAATCATCATTGCCACCAACCCAATGCATTTCCATGTGTACATTACGTCAACACTAGTCTTTCTTTTGTTTGTTTATTTTTCACAAGGTTGGAATGAAAATGGCGCGGAATCGATTACTACCTGTTGTGGTAATGGCTTTCCAACCAATGCGCACGAGGCCAGTGATGTTTCCAAAAGGAAACCTTAATTTAATAATTAAGTGACAGTGTGAAAACGTTAAGATGTTAATATAACTTTCAGCTGGGAAAGCGAGCTGACGTAATAGATTATTGATAAGACAGATGTTTCGTTTATTCAAATCTAGTAGATCGTTGCTACATAGAAAGGTATGGTGTATATAGCTATTTTTGACATGATAATTGAATCGATTATATATGTTTACACTATTATTTACTCTATACCAGACCACAAATCCACTGAAAATAGAGAGTTACCAAATGGGGTGGTTGTAAGTGGGGGGGAGCAAAGAGGGTAAGTAAAAAGTACATATTATGAGGATATAAAACAGGTAAAATTTTTCGTCTGATCTGAAGCATGGGCGAATGGAGTATTGAGATTTGGGACATTGTTAACGGAGTATGGCGATTTCAGTACGTGGCCCGTCATTCCATTCTGATTTGATGTTTTCTTATTCACTTCCATCCTTAATATCGTGGAAGTATATCCTATTTGACTGCGATATGATAATAATTGTATAATGTAGCTGTTCATTCAAAAAAAGTCTATCACTAGCCATATAACAAAACATACAATCCGAATTCTGGCGAATAGAGCGTGCAGCAGAATTATACTAGCAATAGGAGAAAAACAATGCGGATTTATAAAAGACAATGAATGGTAAAGAAAAAAAACAATACAAAATGATATATACCTACATATTATAGGCTATGCAATAGCGTTTGATAAAGGTACGTCATAGTGAACTATTGGAACTGCTAAGTAACATTCACATTAACGATTTCAGCCTATGCAGGGTAGTAAATTCACTAGAACACAAGGAGTTACTGGTTGTTGAAGAATTAGAAAACAGATCTTACTCAGGAGAAAGTCATCAGCCGCCAATTTGACCTTATCGGACCGACAGGAGTAAACGATTGTGCCATCAGGCATAGATACCAAGTTGAGAGCGAATGCCATCGGAAAAAGTTAATAAAAATCAAAAACAATGTGGAACAATGGATGGAGACCTAGGGGACACCTGCATTACTACGAAATGAAATGAAAGAATGCCCGTTCAGGATTACTTTCATTTCAGAATTCGATATGAATGATTGGATCAGTTCACAAATTTGTCCAAAGACACCGTAACATTTCAACTTGTGAAGACTTGCATGCCAAACTCAAGTCAAAATCTTTCGAGATGTCCAAAGCAAAAGTCTGAGCCTCACCATTCTTATCTAGAGCAAATATTGTCAGAACATTAGCAGTTGACCTAGAGAAACGAAAGTGATATCTCTTGTCTGAAAAAAGAAAACAGCAATGTGTGATGCTCAATCAATTCAGCATTGATTAGGACAATTAGTTGTTTCCCAAAACGAAGTAAAACGCTGTTAGTCAGATAGCTGTAAGGGTCGAACCGTTCACCTAAGTTCTTAAAAACTGGCACAATAGATGAGGATTTCCAGCATGATGGAAAGCAAGAGACTGCAAGGCACTTATTATACAGTTTAGAGAGAACATGAGCCAGTTCGTAAGGACTATTATATAGATACCATCAGGTCCACATGCTTTGTGGGATCCAGATTAGAGACGATAGCGGAAATATTCAGTTCTAATCCAGAACCTACATTGTGCGAAAACTGTTTGTATACGGATGAAGTCAGTAAATATACAAAAATAGAAAGAAGTGTAAGACAATGGTGTATCTTCTCACCAGACTTATTTAACCGATACAGTTAAACGATTCTGACAGAATTAGAAGTTCTAATAGAATTCATTAATGGCGGCTATAATCTTATACACAACATATAAACAACATGGGATATGCAGATGACACAGTGTTGATAACAGAGACAGAAAGGAAACTACAAGAACTCCTACAGAAGCTAGTGATGGAAAGCACGAAGAAAGGACTATGCATCAGTTGCAAGAAGACAGAATGTGTGATTTTCAGAAAAAAAGAACAGTTCAACAAGCAAATTACAAATTGGAGATACCAAAATAATCAAGTATAATTGTTTTGTGTTTTAACGGAAAGTGCGACGCCAAAATTTGAATGCTCATTGGGACAGCAAATGATGCCTTCCAAAAGCTAAGCAAAGTATTAGGTAGCATGAAATTTCCGTTAGAAACAAAGAAAGGAGTACTCTTAATATCGTTTCTCCTATATGGTAGTGAATGCTGGACAATCTCATCACAGACGAAGAAAAGACTTGAAACAACGGAAATCCTGTTCTACAGGAGGATGTTAGGAATAATGTGTACTAAACATGTGAGCACACAGTTATACTTAACATCAGTAAGAGACACCTAAAATGTCTATTGCACATAATGAAGAAGGAGGGCTTGGAAAATCTGACACGCACAAGATACATTGAATGCAAATGAGAAAGAGGAAAACACGCCATAACCTACCTAACGAATTTTTTTCACTGGGTGTCAGAACAGAGTTTAGGGGAGATAGCAAAAAGACAAAATTTATTAAGAGCTACAAAGGACAGGAAGTTGTGGAGAGTCGTCATCGCCAATTTCTTGAAGGAATACTTCAGATAGATAAAGAACAAGAAAAATAAGAAGAAAAGTATTTCCTAATATCATTCAAATTGTACATCATATTGCTATAATAATTCTCATGGTACTTCTATTATGTGCCGTGACACTTCAAGACGGTGTTGATAATGGCCTTCCAGCTCTTTGCGTCCCTTGTACCTTTTGTTATTTTTTCTCAAACCCTGTTCTACCATCCATTTAATCAATCGCATCAAGTATTTTACGCGCTGCTTTCCTCTGTCCATCTTTCGCACAATCTGTCCAGTGAGTATCAGATTTTCCAAGCCCTCTTTCCTCATTTCGCGCCCCAGAATCTTCAACTGCCTCTTCATGATGTTAAGAATCAGTTTCTTTTGTGTCTCCATTTTCTCAAAAACTTCGTTGTTGTTCACATGATCTGTTCATTGTTCCCTCGGCATCCTTCTATAGAACCACATGTATGTTGTTTCAAGTATCTTCTTAATCTTTGAGGAGATTATCCAGTATTCGGTGCCATACAAGAAAACAGATATCATGTAACAGTCCAGTACTCTTTTCTTTGCTTCCAACAAAACTTTTCTGTCTCTTAATACTTTGCTTAGCTTTTGGAATGAATCTTTCGCCATCCCAATACGTCTTCGGATCAAAGTGTCACACTTTTCGTCCTCTGTTAGAAAACGTCCCAGATATTTAAATCACTGTCCCTGCTTGATTTTACTATTCCCCACCTGTAATTTGCCTTTTGGGTTTATACTTTTGCTAATGAGCAGGGTAGGCTGATTTTTCACTTTTTTAAAATATCAAAGAGAATTATGTACCGGAAGTTATGTATAGAGCCATTAAGTACTGATACAAAAAATTAGATCTGACACTTCAACGGGTTTTGTAACAGTTTGCATCAAAGATTGTAGACAAAAATGCTCTGAAAAATCCTCGAATTTGCAAGATTTGGCTTAAATATTGATGACAAAATCAAACAATTTCAGTATTTAAATCAGGGAATGCTGTTATTTTATTTTATCAAAATGAAATAAAATGAAGTAAAGTATAAGTAAACTTCAAATTGAAAATCTGCCTGCCCCCATTAACAGAGGGGACTTCGTAATACTGTTTTTACCTTATGAATTAAGCAGTAATATTTGAATACATTAAAAAATTGTTTTTCTATTATGAATAAAAATACAACAAACAAACACACCACACCACATGGAAAAACAAATAATAGTTTAATATGGCTTAATATATCGAGCCAAATTGCTCCATATAAGAGACTTTAAACGAAATTGGTCTCAATTTCTGACAAAAAACGTTTGCTATTATGTGCTGGTGCCTTGCTTCAAAGGCATACACAGATTGCGAAGCTTCTCTTGTTACCTTGACTGCCCGTTCAACGCCTTGAGAATGTGAGAGTAAATCTGTCAAGTCAAGCTTCGTACCATCTCATAATAATTCCCGAAGTTCATTTTCAGAAAACTATTCTGTGAGTGGTAGTTCACAAACTCCACTTAATGACAGATCAGTTAACTGTGTCCAGTACATAGCTTTAAAATTGATAGTTGTCATTTTTTTAAATCTTTTCTTGTCTGGCTCCCCACTCCTGAAAGAATATAAAAATTAATTTGAGTTATTTAAAAAAATAAAAGAACTCTGTACTGCTTTAATATTTATGGTGAAATTAGATAAAATCCTTAAAATCATTCTCTAAATCGGCATAATTAATTTAGTCAGTTTTATATGAATAAATATTTACTTACCTAATGGCCCAAATTCTTTTTATAGCTTCTTACCTCACTTCCAGTTCATCAGATTTTACCATTGAATATAAGATATTTTCAGGCAATAAAGCGAAAGCATTGTATTGCATATTTTTCAATGTGATCTTTGTCTTTTATATGGTTGCTTCCTAATCCTTTGAATCATATTGAAAATATACCTTTGCTGATTGTGGAACTTGTTATTTCTTTTAATTTCGAACCAGCAAATGACATACACGTTCACAATAAAATCTATTAAACTCTGGAATTTAGTTGAAAGATTTCGTGGGTATGCACCATGAGTTCATAAACACATCAGACTAAAAGCTAAACTTTAACCATCTTGCCTAGCTTAATGGAGCAATTTTCCATGATGCAAATCTAGAGTCCATCTTACATCTAGAAATACCCACTGTATATTCATAAAGGAGTCGTTGGTCACAATTAATCGTATCTCTATTTTCAATTTTAAAAATAGAATCAGAGTACTGTCAACAGCTGAAAATGATATTTGGGGTAAAATTATGGTTGTGGCACCATTTACCAAGGCAAAAAGAAAAGAAAGGAAAGAAAGGAAGGAAAGAAAGGAAAAGAGAGGCGAGACCCAAACGTGGATGATAAGTAGGACACCCACGACTAAGAGACAATGGATAAAGAATATTTTGATAAGTAGCAAATGGCAAAAACTGTCATTACAATGGCAGAAAAATTCTAAGTGGATAAAGGAATCGTTGTGTTCTGGCGATGAGCTGTGTTATCGGGGATACATAAACAAACCGCTAATGCGGGAAAACATCTGATTAAGCAAACCACAGACCGACTAGCCAAAAAAAAAATCCAATTGAAAATGTTATTTTGATAATTGACAAAAAACAGGTGAACTACAGGGCTTTGGATAGATATGAAAAATTAATTGTGTCAAAGCCGCACACGAGGTGGCGACTGACCGTTTTTTCTTTGACAAGACATCTTTAGCTGCGATAATAAAACTACGTTATCAGAAATGTGCACCAAAGAATGAATGGAACCATGGAAATGCTTTTTTTTCGAGGCGACGGACGATTGTGTTGTGTCAAATAGACCACCCATTCTGATAATTAGCGATAATCTGACTGACGAAGTCCAGGTGAGAACAAGAGTTATGACTGACCACCACCGATCGCATTGTTATATTTGCGGCCAGAGAAAATGAGAACTGCGATTAAAAGAAAGAAAAGGAAAAGAAAAAGATAATTTTTTTTAAGCAAGATATTTTTTTCCCTAAGACGCCCGGCTGGACATCATTGGCCGAGTGGTGATCACGTGACGCAAGGAGGAAGCTGTCACCGCCCATTTAGAGGATGGGTATGAGAGGTCGCCACGAGGAAGTGGGGAGGACAGCCGACACCCCCCTGAAGCATGGTGAGAAGGTGGGAGTAAGAGAAGACTCCCCCCCCCAAAAAAAATGGAAAGAAGTGGAAAATTCCTAACCAAGAATAAAAGAAGTGGATAGGTATTTAGAATTATCGAGGAACCCCCCGGCGCCGACAAACCCACCCCGGTTTTTGCCGGCGTCCATATAAGCGAAGTCGCAGCGAGCAGAAATCAGTTCCAGCAGAGAGTTCCAGAGTTGAGTTCGGGAGAGACAGTTCCCAGAGTCAGTCTCCAGCGCTTAGTTAAAGCAAGCCTCGCATCGGCTGACCAAGATTCGCGCAATTTCCGGACTCATCTTCAATCCAAGAACAATTATTTTGAAGAGCGACTTAGATCCAAACCACCAAAATAAGTTTTTTTTCGACTTTCGCCCGAAGACACACCGAAAAACCAATTTCTTAAAGAGCAAACAACTTGATGTGTTAAAACTCGCCTAACGGAAAACAACGTGTCACAATCCATAGAACGGGTCGGGAGATAGACGCAGTCCTATGTATCCAACAACTAGACATAAAGTTTGTTATACTTTTTTTGATACCTTGAACTTTTGAGTTATCATTTTATTTTATTTTATGCATATTTGTGCGGTGTCACCCCCTTTTGAACTCGATTTGCATTACGGCCCAAACTACTGATTGATTTCGTCTGCCTAAGATCAATTCACAACGTGGGTAGGCAGACTGGAGATCAATGCAGTTACTTTGGTAACCAGACGTTGGAAGCGAGTTGGGAACGACGAGGCTGATAGCGAATCTAACCAGATTCCCATCCGAATCACCAAAAGGTTAGAACGTCACATTTGGGTGCCGCGACCGATACCAAGCCAGTTGGTCGTCACATGACGAGACAACACGACTGACGCGACAGGCGGACGTCACATTTGGAGCGGCGACACCCGAACAAAGCAGCGAGGAGCGAGCGAAGGCTGTTTTCAGGGACGTCACATGGTAATCATTTGCACATAATTTACCCAGTAGACCATTGAATGTGGTAGGGAGTTTTGTGGTACCATCTACATTTTTAAAAACAGCTCTAAACGGAAGTGTACTTTGGTACAAGGAGCAACCAATCGTGTGAAGATTTCTGTTAAGTTTTCCTTTCTAGAAGTGCAACAAATCCACCTTCACAGCCTGTACTGGCATTAGTGTTGTCAACATGAATATCCTTGATAGTGCACACACTGTTGAATTCATGCAAAACATCAAGCCACTTGCTCGGCAAGAACAGCACCAATTGCACCAATATTAGGAAGAACCCTATGTGTCAGATATTCCCTTTCATATGTCATCTTTGTGACAGTCAAGTGGCGTTCTGGTCCCTAGGGTTTTTTTTCAGTCTTCTCTCCGTTTTCTTCCGCTATTTCCTTGTACATTAGTGTGTCTTTGTCAGTTCTCCCATCAACTCCAATACAAAGATTTCCCACCTTTTCATCATGCTGTTGATGGGCATTTGTTTTCACTTTAGCCTTTGCTCTATCAATTTTACATTTATCTATATAGATATCTTTTATATTAATATTGGGAATAAGAAGACCCATAGCCACCAAATCCAAGAGCAAGACATTGGCAAGGCTGGCTCAAAGATTGGTAGATACATCACCTCTGATAAACTCTACAGCATACCGTAGAATTTTGATAATGCTATAAGGCCCTTTGGGATGGTTTTTCCTGCCATTTTTATTAAAATATCTGAAAAAGAAAATATATGTATTATCAGAAATAACACAAAATTATTCTTCAAAATAAATTTGAAAATAAAGTTCGAAATGCATTATTAAATTAAAAAAGTAGTGCTTACTTACCTAAAAGTAGTGTTAGTACCGAGATTAGCTCGTAAACAGGCTTTTTAATAAAACACAATAACTTTGAAAATATAAACAAATTACAAGAATTATAAAAGTTGTACTTTTTTTTAATAATTAAGTATATATTGATGAAAAATACAATAGATATTTGTGCTAGTTAAAAGCGTAAACTCGGTAAACAGTAAACACAAATAAAACGAACTTACAAGAGGAGATACCTAAGAAATATCCAGTAAAAAAAAAAGACGGCGTTCATAAGTAGTTACTTGTATTTTAAACTAAATATTTTACTGTGTTTTATTTATTTTATTTTTGGTAACTTTATTTAATTTAATAAGGGAACAGATACTAACCTTAAAAATATCCATTATTAAGCGAATTTTCTTCGTTTCTTTTCGTTAAGACTTGGTTTTAATTTAACCTACACATGTTTCCGGTGACACCGATATGATGATAAAAATCGCAATTTATTTTGTTTGTAAGTTCGATTCCTCAAATAAATACGAAGTTTTAAAGAAAAATGTTTTTTGTGGTAATTTTTGACGTTATTTTGCAACTTTCCTCGAGTTATTTTTTTTTTTTATAGTTCCAAAATCGACCTACCCAAATTGACTATGCATTCTCTATTTATGTTATGCATAATCCTTTCTTTTTTCTTCGCTACGTTCTTTATGAGGATTTACAGTTTCCTTTCAATGTCTTTTGTCAGCCCTGTATCTTCTGCGTATCTTCGATTATGGCAGCTAGTAATGAATCTTGCTAGGACTTCTCTCAGTATTGTCTCGCTGTATAGTTTGAATAAGTCCGGTGAGAAGACACATCCTTGTCTTACACCCTTTATATTTTTGTATATTTACTGAACTCATTTTCTGTACATATGTAGGCGTTTCTCTGCCAGTATAGATTCTTGATTATTTCAATGTATGTTGCGAATATGTCAAGGTTATTGAGTACCTCTAACAGATCTTTGTTGGGTAATCTGTTGAACACTCCGTGTAGTCTATAAAACACAGGAACACATTCTTCTGCATTTGTATTGCTCTTTCTTATAACATTCGGAGCATAAATATCGCCTTCCTTGTTCTGGTGTCTTTGAACAACCTGCACTGTTTTTGTCCTATTTCAGGTCTGATACTGCTGCGCGCTCTATTTAACAGAATTCGGATGATGAGTTTTCTTATATGGCTCATTTGGCTGATTGTCCTGCGGAGTTCGCATTCGTTTGCGCCTGATTTCTTATGCAATGCTATGAAAATAGACCTGCTTAGGTTCTCCGTTATATTCCCACTGTTGTATATTTCTTTTACTATTTTTGTGATCTTGTATATGACGAAATCGTCCAAGGCTGCTAGTTTCTCCATTGCACTTCCGTCTGACCCCGCCGCTTTGTTTCTGTTCAATTTGGCCAACACAGCTACCACTTCGTTTTTTCAATATTTCTGGTCTATCGGTATTTCTGTGTATTGACGGTTGTTCTCTTACGTCATGGAAGAATTCACCGATATATTCGTTCCATCTCTGGTGTATTTTTTCTTTCTCTAATATCACCTTTCCTTGGAGTAAATGCAGACTGTTGATGCGTATGTCTTTTGACCTCTTGATCCTCTTATTTTTTATGCATATCTCCTTTTCAGTGATAGAGATTCTTTCTATTTCTTCAAATTTTTCGTTGAGTCATTCTTCTTTTGCCTGTCTGTATTTGTTCATTATTTCTTTAGGTAGTTTTCTGTATTCTGGTCCGTGTCTGGACATTTTTTCTCTCTGCTGTGCATCCTGTCGAAGATTTCATTTGTCACCCATTCGGTTTTTCGTCTTCGTCCCTTTTCCTTTGGGATGAACTCGTTTGCTGATGTCACTAAAGCTTCTGTTATTGTGTCCCGCATTGAGATTCCATTTTGTCCTTCGTATCTTCTTGTCCATATATTTTTCCTTCAGGTTCGGGTCAATCAGGAGTCTCTTGTATTGTAGTTTCAGGGTTTGCGTTAGGCTTCATCAGTTTCCGTAGTTTCATTCTTAGTCGGCATTTTGATAGGTTTTGAAGCGAACAAATGCATTCCTGAATCCTTTGTTGGTGGTTATGTAGTCGATTTGGTTCTTCATTTTTCCTCCTGGGTTTCTCCATGTCCATAATTGTATTTGATGTTCTTGGAACCAGGTGTTCGCCATTATCTGGTGATTCGATGTGCGCCATTGGACCCACTTTTCTCCGCGTTCGTTGCGGGTTCCTAGTCCGAATTTGCCAGCTATTTCGCTATCCCTCTCCTTGCCTACATTGGCATTCTGTTCTCCAATGATCATTATAATTTTGTGGGGGATTTACAATGAGCCTTGGCGTTGTCTGGCATAGAGTAGAAAGTTTCGATTTCTTCCTCCGTACTCAGTGCTGTCGGTGCATATACAATTCCTTTAAGTTTAACGACAAGAATTCTAGCTGATAATATCCCAAAACGAATTTCTTCATGTCTTGATCTAGTATCAATCCAACTCCTTTATTTTTTCATTTTTCTCTTTGCCTGTATATATAAAACTGTGCTCTTCACTGACACACGCTCCATTGTTTGACCACTTAGTTTCACATATTCTTAAAATGTTGACATTTAACCTACTCATCTCCTGTTTTATATTTTTCAACTGGCCACAGCTGTTTAATTTTCTAATGTTCCATGTCGAAAGAATTACTTTTTCTTTGATGCGAGCAGTAGCTGGATGATGGTCAGTTGACACACCTTGCTCATGTCGATTCTTACCGGTCGAGGGATCAGTTCCGAGTAATTTTATACCTTTTATGCTAACAGTCACGGCCAGGTTTTGCACATGTTGCTCCTTACCGGGCGAGGAATTCATTCCCATAAACTTAACCCCCTTCACGCCACTAGCTTTCATATTCAGTTTGATAAGTAACATGATATTTCTTGAGATTAATAGTGGAGTGGTTTCCCGTTGCCTTCTCTACGGTTATTTATTCAGAAACCGCCTCTTGTTAGCTGGCCGTTGACTCGACTAGAGTTTTTTGACGGTACAGTTAACGCATAAAAGAAAATTTAGCGATTAGAATTGGAATATGAAAAAGATGGTAAGATTTTGAGCGAATACCAGTTCTGTTAAAAATATTAACTTTAGCTACAAATACAACAAAGTGATAACAATTACGTTAAAGTTTAAATTATTGAATTTGATTATTTATCTATCAAGTTTTACAAAAAATAATTAGTAAGTATTCTAATTCAAACTGGATATTGTGTATTAAAAGTAAAGAAAAAACGGATTGTCATTTTAATTCAAACTGGATGTTGTGTAATAAAAGTAAATAAAAAACGGATTGTCATTTGTCACTAATTGTTTTAAGTGTTATTCATTGAAATGGGTTTAGATATTATGTAAATATATGATATGGTTATACTATAGAAATACATAGAAAAATGATAATGAGGAAAAAAGTGTCAGTGAATGCGAAATAATGCATCAATAATATAGAAATATTCAAAAAGTTTGGACGTAATGCCTTTTTTCCTGAGTAGTAATTTCAGATGAATAGCTTAGACAACTTTCTTCTCCATCAAGCATCATGGGATTCCAAAAAGAAAGCATTTATATCTAGTTATTTAACAATGAGAGGGAACACTGGCGTGAGAATTTATGTTTTTCCCGAGAATCTTAATCCTAAGCAGACATGAACAGCTTCAACAGGAAGATGAACTTACTTCATTGAGTCAAATTTACAACCGTTGTGCCGCCCGACGTCTTTTTGGCGTATTATGTATTTAATACACGAGGGTGTACTGAGAAGTTCTCGTCCTGACCAAGAAAATGAACTCGAGACATGAAAGGGACATGGTATCCACATATTCAAAAGGCAGTTCAACTCTCTTGGCACACCGTTTCGTAAACACTTTCCCGGGGAAAAAAATATTGTTTTTGGTTATTGAAATATTGATTTTGGGAAGTCGAGATCTGCATAAATAATCCGGATTTTAATTTTACATTGTTTTTAAAATTATGATATATAAATTATTTCGTCATCTTTCTTTAATTACGAAGGCATAAACTATAATTCCCTGTCTGATGAATTAATTGCAAAACATATATATACGTTTACTTTTCACTTCGCAGTTTATCTGAAATTGAAATAATGCATGGAATCATGATACCTCATCTCAGATATATAGACAGAGTTTATTAACTCTATCTATATGTCTGAAATGCAGTATCATGATTATTTTAATTATTTACATTATTCGGACTGTTATCCTCGTCTTAATTGCCACATTCACAGCGTTTCGGCCGTTTTACGCTCCAGCCTTCTTCAGGTGATTGGAATTTGGAATCGAACCTTTAATTCGTTCACTGGGGTGCATTTTTCTAGTTCCACGCGCCATGCCTTTTCCGGATGTCTCAGTTATTTCCATTTGACTCAGCGATCCAAGTTTTGGTTCGCCACTGCTGTCCTCACGGACACATGGCCCAGATGTTGGTTAGATCCAGTGACTAGACCCAGAAAGTTGTGAGTTCAATACCAGGCGACACCAGTAGTGAACCAACAACTTGGAGAGTTGAGTTACAGGGAAATAACTGAGACATCCAGAAGAGGCATGGCACGGGAAACTAAAACAATCTACCCCGGTGAACGAAATAAAGGGTTCGGTTCGAAATTCCAGTCACCTGAAGAAGGCCGGAGTGTACAACGGCTGAATCGTTGGGAATATAGTAATGAAGATGAGGATAACCGTCCGAATAATGTAAATAATGCAAGAATTAACTATAGCTATTTTCATGGCAAAAAATGAGACGAGCTAAATTTGTCTCTTCCCCCAGTTCAGAGATTCACGCCTAGGACCTGCCATGTCGCATAAACTGGATCTATTTATCGTCACTTGCTTCCTATTCCATTAGTAAGAAGGACTTACCATTCAGCTTCGTCTCTAAACAGTTACTTTGTGGAAACAGGCTCCAAAGGGGAGGATTTACCGATCACTAGAGGATCTTAACCACTTACGTGTAGGGCCAACCTTTATCTATTCTATATACTCAAAATATTCACTTCTTATTTTCTCCTTCTATGATCTTGTTCTAAATTTCTTTAATACCTTGAGTGGTGACTTGAGGCTTGTATTGAGTGAACAATAGTGTTAATAAAAGAAGATTCTTTAAAAATAATACATAGAGAACTATTCGGTTGAACAAACAAGAAAAGGCTGGAGACAATGTCTAAAAAAAAATGGCAGATTGTATGAGACAAAAAAAGAAGGTCGCTCGAGAGTTAACGTCGACGTTTCTGAAAAATTATTTCTTACTGATAGATGGCCTTAAATAATAACCGACCATTTTTTATCACCTCCAAAGTTCAATCGATCGGAAGAAGAAGCAAATAAAGCGAAGGAAACTGATACTCGACCTCTGACACAGAATGAAAAATGATAGCACTAATTTTATTGCTTAGAGAGATACTCAGACATTGACGCATGCACAAAGCTCCTAACATCCGCCCCCGATACAGAAAAATACACACACACACACACACACACACATACATATATATATATATATATATATATATATATATATATATGTGTGTATATATATATATATATATATTACACATACATACAAAATCAGTATTTTGCAGATTACGGATACATCCCAAGATTAGGTCTGTATCGATTATTATACGCATATATATATATATATATATATATATATATATATATATATATATATATATATATATATATATATATAAACGACAGAATCCAGGTAGAACTAAATGTCCAGGAACGGTTAAGAATAAAATATAAAATGCTCAATGCTAACGGTTAAGAATAAAATATAAAATGCTAATATTCGATGATTATAATTTATATATATTGGAATATATATATATATATATATATATATATATATATATATATATATATATATATATATATGGTAATAAGTAAAGAAAATCATTAAAAATCTCTTCGGTTAAAATTTATTTCATGAATATATTTAAATATTAATCTCTTCAGACTTTTACTTACATTGAGATCTTTTTGGATTAATGTCCTCCTTGGAATTATCCCTACAAATTATCATTGGCTATTATATAGATAGATAGATAGATAGATAGATAGATAGATAGATAGATAGATAGATAGATAAACAGCATATATTTATTCAGGCATATTTGGTTGAATAATGAGCACATTATGTCTATTTATTTATATTTTAATCTTCTCAGTCACGAAATAATTGCTTCGTGCTGTTACAAAACTGAGTAAGAAAAACGCCGTAGTTTTGGTTATTTTTTTATTTTCCCATGTATTTTCAATCTAAATCCAAGATCGTTTTCATGGGTGAATTTTTAAGACAAAAAAAATAATGTAATTGAAAGTTGTGAATTGTTTTGTAAATGAGCATAAAACGCGTTCAATTAAAAAATTTAAAATTAACGTTAAGAATATGTAAGTGAAGTAAATTACTTTATATTTTTATTATTAATGTTTTTAAATACTCTAACTGCAATTTTAAAAAAATAGATTTTTTACATTTTTTCTAATATATATAAAAAGTCTGCACAGATATCAATAGTTTCCCTCAATGGTACGTTGGTAAATAGACTGGACACATCAAAGGAACACATAAAATCAGTATCAGGGCAAGACTGTATGGCCTGTAGGCGTTCAACAAACGTGAACGAATCAGGTATACAATGCTTAGCAAAAAATGTTTGGACCGGTTGTATGACCTGCAGAAGCCATTGAGCCAGAGAATGTTGGGATGAACCAATCATTGAAAGTATTGGTCTCAATGGAACGTCTTTCTTATGAACTTTTGGAAGACCATAAAGCCTTGGTCTAAAGGGAACCAGAAGGTCTAATCCTGTCATAAGTCTCTTTAGAAAAGTAACCTTTTCTAAACAAGTATAATAGACGTTTCTGAATTTTAATTTCATTTCTGTACGTGTTGTCACAAGTTTCAACTGGACCAATTTTTTTGAACTGTTCTGAATCATTCAAAATAATCAACATCTTTTGGATGTAATCTACCCGGTCCAGTAGAACAACACCAGCACCCTTGTCCGGTTTACAAATATAAATATTATTATTAGATTTCAATGATTTAACAACCTTAAATTGAGTTTTTGACCAGACAAAATCAAAAGAGTCAATAGAAGAATTACAATAACGATAAGCCAAGTTTTTCAACCTTGACTTCAATGTAATAACGTGATCCGATGAACAAGGAACATGGTGTTTAAGTTGGGAGAACAACACCTCAAATGCTGCCAGTGTCTCCTCTTTATCAATCTTAATCGGAGGAATACAAAATTGCAAGCCCCTCGACAAGACTGCACTTTCATTCTTTGAAAGGTGAAAACTTGAGTAATTGAAAATATGTACCAGAGTCACAACCATATCTGGAGCGAATAAGCAATGTAAGCTGTTTTTCAAATTTCGTGTTAACACGTTGTTTGGCAAATGCATCACCATTAGCCAAATATTTACAGAAACGAAAAAAGTCAAAGAAGGACAAAAAACTTTTAACTTTAAATAGACAACCATGTCTAAAGTTAATATAAAACTCAAGTTGCTTGAGCGACTTATTAATCTCATCTTGAATAAACAAAGGCTCAATTGTCAAACTAGGTCTAACCTTCGAGTGAAAAATTCTTTTGGAAATGAAGAGTGGTGCTACGTCTTGCTCTAAACAGGAACGTAGGAAAGAGATAGATAGTCTTAATGACCTAATTTTACTCTTTAATCGTAGTAGATTATTCAATTCTTTAATTTGTTGATGGGAGTACCTCTTCCTAAAATAAATAAACAAATGTTTGGAGGTACAAAATTTATAAATAGTTTTAAAAACAAGGAAACCATTAATTTTAATTTTAAAAGTCTCTAGGGCCCTTTCAGCCAACATCTCATCAGGAGACAATCGTTGGATTAGCGAAATGAATAATAGCGATATTGAAGAGCAAAAAAGAGGGGGAAACACACTAAAATAACGAACAAGTATATATACTTGTAACGAGGAAAGGATCGTGTAAATAAATTAATTAGCGAGGACAGTTAAAATAAAATATCCCCAACAGATTCAGAGACCTTATAAATTCTTTCTGCCGGCAAAGAAGGTTTTCGTAATCCTATACAGACCGATTCAAAATCTTCAAATGATTATTGGAATCGGCTGTATGAATAATTCTAAACCACTCTTTTTTATACAACTTGGCACAATCTATATTCTCAACTAAATGTTGAGCAATAGCCGATTCCATATTCATGGGGAAAGATAGCATATTCTATCTATCTTACCAAGTCGTATTTGGAAGGTACGTGCTGATTAATTCTAGTTTCCAAATGCAAGGTTGTACGCCCCACATAACAAGCAACACACTGGCAATTAAATTCATATACTAAATTGCTCAATTTGATGTGGGCAATACATCCTTGCGAAAAAGACGGAAACGCAGACCTAGTTTGAAAAATGCTACGTAAAGCAACTGATGGGAAACAACCGGAAACCGACTTGCTAACCTGCTTAATTAAGCCCTGACCATTATCCCCAATCCAGGGAATCTTCAAATAAACCGGACATTTAGAAGGCCCCTGGATTTTAGGGGAATGAAATTCCTTAGTTTTCTTACTAATAATATACTCAATAAAAGCCTCCGGATAGCCGTTACTAAGGAAAATCTCCCTAATGTTCCCAAATTCACGGTCCAATCTAATAGGGGAACACACTTTAAGCGCTCTATACACCAAGGTTTTAACGAGATTAATTTTCCTTGATGCAGGAGCAAATGAACGCCAATTCAAATAAAGTCCAGTAAAGGTGGGTTTACGATAGATGCTCGTAATAAAACCACCTCTACTGCGTTCAACAAAAACGTCCAAAAAAGGCAAACAGTTGTCTTTCTCCCCTTCCATAGTGAAAGACAAACCATTGTGTAAGGAGTTGAGCTCATTAAAGAACTCAACAGCCTCACTTTCATTAGAGAAAGTTGCAAAGGTGTCATCAACATATCTAACGTAAACAAACGGTTTAGACACTTTTTTGAAAAGTAACATTTCATGGTTGCCCACAAAAATATCAGCCAATGCAGGGCCAGGGGACTGCCCATCTGGACCCCATCCACTTGACTATACATAATATTGTCAAAACTGAACTCCACCGAACTAGTACATAGTATCATGAGTTCTATAAATATATCCTTAGGAAAAGGAGGTGGAGCAATGTTACCTTCGTATAAAAAGTCTGCACAGATATCAATAGTTTCCCTCAATGGTACGTTGGTAAATAGACTGGACAAATCAAAAAAATTGGTCCAGTTGAAACTTGTGACAACACGTACAGAAATGAAATTAAAATTCAGAAACGTCTATTATACTTGTTTAGAAAAGGTTACTTTTCTAAAGAGACTTATGACAGGATTAGACCTTCTGGTTCCCTTAGACCAAGGCTTTATGGTCTTCCAAAAGTTCATAAGAAAGACGTTCCATTGAGACCAATACTTTCAATGATTGGTTCATCCCAACATTCTCTGGCTCAATGGCTTCTGCAGGTCATACAACCGGTCCAAACATTTTGCTAAGCATTGTATACCTGATTCGTTCACGTTTGTTGAACGACTACAGGCCATACAGTCTTGCCCTGATACTGATTTTATGTGTTCCTTTGATGTGTCCAGTCTATTTACCAACGTACCATTGAGGGAAACTATTGATATCTGTGCAGACTTTTATACGAAGGTAACATTTCCACCTCCTTTTCCTAAGGATATATTTATAGAACTCATGATACTATGTACTAGTTCGGTGGAGTTCAGTTTTTTGACAATATTATGTATAGTCATGTGGATGGGGTCAGATGGGCAGTCCCTTGGCCCTGCATTGGCTGATATTTTGTGGGCAACCATGAAATGTTACTTTTCGGCAAAGTGTCTAAACCGTTTGTTTACGTTAGATATGTTGATGACACCTTTGCAACTTTTCTAATGAAAGTGAGGCTGTTGAGTTCTAATGAGCTCAACTCCTTACACAATGGTTTGTCTTTCACTATGGAAGGGGGAAAGACAACTGTCTGCCTTTTTTGGACGTTTTTGTTGAACGCAGTAGAGGTGGTTTTATTACTAGCATCTATCGTAAACCCAACTTTTACTGGACTTTTATTTGAATTGGCGTTCATTTGTCCTGCATCAAGGAAAATTAATCTCGTTAAAAACCTTGGTGTATAGACGCTTAAAGTTGTTTTATTTTCCTTAGTAACGGCTATCCGGAGGCTTTTATTGAGTATATTATTAGAAAGAAAACTGAATTTCGTTCTAAATGTCCGGTTTATTTGAAGATTCCCTGGATTGGGGATAATGGTTTAATTACAAGTCGGTTTCGGGTTGTTTCCCATCAGTTGCTTTTACGTAGCATTTTCAAACTAGGTCTGCGTTTCCGTCTTTTCGCAAGGATGTATTGCCCTACATCAAATTGAGCAATTTAGTATATGAATTTAATTGCCAGTGTGTTGCTTGTTATGTGGGGGCGTACAACCTGCATTTGGAAACTAGAATTAATCAGCACGTACCTTCCAAAATACGACTTGGTAAGATAGATAGAATATGCTATCTTTCCCCATGAATATGGAATCGGCTATTGCTCAACATTTAGTTGAGAATATAGATTGTGCCAAGTTGTATAAAAAAGAGTGGTTTAGAATTATTCATACAGCCGATTCCAATAATGGGAATCAGTCTGTATAGGATTACGAAAACTTTTCTTTGCCGGCAGAAAGAATTTATAAGGTCTCTGAATCTGTTGGGGATATTTTATTTTAACTGTCCTCGCTAATTAATTTATTTACACGATCCTTCCTCGTTACAAGTATATATACTTGTTCGTTATTTTAGTGTGTTTCCCCTCTTTTTGCTCTTCAATATCGCTATTATTCATTTCTGCTAATCCAACGATTGTCTCCTGATGAGATGTTGGCTGAAAGGGCCCTAGAGACTTTTAAAATTAAAATTAATGGTTTTTGTTTTTTTTTAAAATATATATATATATATATATATATATATATATATATATATATATATACAATTTCAACATCCCAAAACACTAATTTTATAGGAATTTTAAGACATTTGTTGCTATACTCATAATTAATTTTATTTAGTGTCGATTGCATTTTTTATTTATATAGAGCGCTTCAAGAATTTGAAGATTTTTTGGGATTTTTTTCATGGTGGATTATACTTGTATTGTCAATTAATATTTCTCTATAACGTGAATGTGGCCAGGAATGTTCCTTTAAATGTTGTGCAATAGAACTGGAAACCGACACTTGTAAAATCTTCTTCAAGTCTTCTTGATAATGTTGTCGTTGTGAAAACAACATATATATTTCCGTTTTTGTCAAAGGTTCAATCTCCCAAAGCACATTTAAATTGATATACAAAGTTAAGTTGGTTGTATCGAATTTAAATTTAGTATAGTCTTTCTTTTTTTTTTTTACTGGGATCAGTACTTAGGAGTTTTCTTTAGAATTTTTTCATCTTGTTTGTAGTTAAAGTATATTTGATTGCAGTCTAGTATGTGGAAATATTTAGGGTTATTTGAGGAAGTATTAATATTTCTAATAGCTCGTCTAATTTGTTCATTAACAATGTAATTAGGAAAGTCATTATTAATGTGTGTTTGTTTAATTTTTTTTTTAAATTCCGTGTAGAAAATATTTTTCGTGGAAGAGTTTTGTAATAGTCAGGACATTCCTTTTTATAGTTGAGAGTGCACGTGTTTATGCCAGTAATTTTTTTTATATATGGGGAGGTAGAAATGTATTATTTTGGTGCTTATCAATATAACCAGAAAAGGAATGTTGTTGTTATTGCTAAGTTTATATGTGAATTTAAGAACAGAAGTATTTTGTAGTTCATGTATTTCATCTGTGTTTTTAACTAAGCTTAGAATATCATCTACATATCTTTGGTAGAAGGAGGGGTTTTCGTGATATTAAATATCTTATTTTTCAAGGTTAGCCATGTAGTAGATACTAAACCCACGGAAGCTCCATCACGTTGTACGTAAATATTATTTTTATGGTCATAGAAGGTAACATCAGTAGTACAAGTCAAGATTAGTTTCTGTAATATGTTAGGTTAACTATTAATGGGGTGGAAGTGATGGATTGTTGTAAATCTTTATAATTATACCAGTTATTTCTCTAAATCGGACATTGGTAAATAAACTTTTAACATCAAGTGAGGCTATGGTTTCATTATTAGGGTTTTGTGTTTTTAATATTTGGATTAGTTTGTGAGTTGATTTAATGTTGTATTTACTAGGTAGGTATGGTGTAATGACTTGGTTAAAGATTTTGGTTAATTGATTAACTCGAGTGGGGATGTGGTATATGATAGGACGAAGAGGTACGTTTCGTTTATGCATTTTTATGGTTCCATATATTTATCCAGGTTTGTAGTTACAAACTGTTTTAGGAAATTTTAAGTTGTTTTGTTCTGTGTTGGTTAATTTGTTGAGTTTCACTTTCAGTTGGTTAATCGGAACTTTTGTTGACTTTTTAAAAATTGGCGTGGTCGTCAACTATTAGTTGAAATTTTTAATTGTAATCAGATTTATTTTATACAACAAAGATACTGGTTTTATCTGTTTTTTTTTTTTTTGTTTTTTTTATAAATTTTATGAATATGATTACATAGCTCCTTGGCAGGAATTTTTGATTTGTTCGAAGCTAGGACGATTTTTTTTCTTTTGTCATGTCTGTTTTTTATGGCTTCAGCTTTGATTAGAACCCGAGTTTCTGGTTTAGTTCTTATTATTTGTTGTTTTTCATTTTTTTTAATGTTTTGATATAACATAACTTCTTAGCACCCTACCTAATAATTAAACGTAGGTAAATAGATAGGTCCGGTGCGTAATGAGAAAAATATTAGCGCCTTATTAGTACCGAATAGTTATGAAATACTTTTATTATCATTATTATTATTATTATGATGATGATGATGATGATGATAATAATAATATATCAATAAGATAATTAGAACTAATAGGTAATTTATATGCAATGGATTTAAAGATACACTCTCAGGTATATATATATATATATATATATATATATATATATATATATATATATATATGCATGTATGTATGTATGTATGTATGTATGTATGTATTCGCTGGTCACTTAATTATGTGCACATGACTAAATGTTCTTTCACAGAATTTTTTAATCAGATTGTAACGTGGCAGGAAACCAACAGATGGAAGCATTGAAACATGGTCATTACGATAGGAATTTTATTTAAGCAACTTAGAACGCGGCCTGGTAGTTGGCGCCAGGCAGGCGTGTTTGATTATATCAAAAACTACTGATATACGGATTGTGACGCGCAACAATCAATTCAAAAGAGCGGTAGATCTGTAGGTGGAAACCCTTGTTGACGAAATTGGTCAGAGGAGAACGTTCCAACTACAGTGTAACTCGGATATAAGAGAGTTATCGGGACCGGAGAAGAAGTCTCTTATATTCGGGTTTCTCTTATATCCGGGTTTGGTCTATTTTGTTTAGGTAAGTATGGGAACAATTTGGGACCAGAGAAAATCTCTCTTATATCCGGGTTTCTCTTATATCCGGGTCTCTTATATCCGGGTTACACTGTAGTAGCAATTCTACAGTCGTATTGGACTATGCCATGAAGCACTCCTGGCAGATAAGAAGGAGAAACTGAGACTAAAATTCGGTAAGAATGACAAAAATTGAGAATAAATGTTTGGTAAACATTTGACTAAAGAAAATTGGAAAATCTTTTATTTATTTTTTTTTCTCTATTTCTATTTCGATATTTTGTTTTGATTTCTTGATATATTTCTTGTGTACGTTGGCTTAGGAGAGAAGTGATTGTGTTAGGAAAGGTGATATTGGGAAAAAAGAAGTGAAAAGAAAACAGTTGAATCCGTCAACACAACAATAAAAACAATATTTCTACACATGAAAATATTCTCTTCAAACATAAAGTAATTGACATAATTTTTCTGCTAACCATATGAATATACAATAGCATTTCTAAATTCTTCTAGTTGCTAACATTTTATTTATAGATACTTTCTTTCAATAAAGACATTTCGTTTCTTGCCTTAAAAAAGTCCACGCGTTGTCTAAAACTACAGCTTCTATAATGTCTTTTTTCTATATATATATATATATATATATATATATATATATATATATAAATCTATGTCCATCTCTTATTTCTTATCTCTCTACTCCCTCCCCCTTTTTCTTTTTCCCCTTTTTCTTTTTTTCTCATATCATTTCCGATTCATGACCGATTAAATAGGTCAATGTCTGGTCTTTACCCCCTCCTTTTCAATATTAATTATTGTAATAAAAATAAAAATGAATTCTAAAACTCTCTCTTCCCTCCCTAATTTCGACCATGTCTCTCACACTATCCCTCATCACCCTCTATGTCACCTCATATAAGATTAATACTGCCCTTCAAAAGTGTAAATTTTAATTTCATTTTTTCATACTTGAAAGGGAATTCTGAAAATCCAGAGAATAATAAATGCTCTGGTGAAATAAATTATTACAGTGGTACCTTAAAAGTGGTCTTTTTTTTTTTTTTTTATATATTATATATATATATATATATATATATATATATATATATATATATATATATATATAATTCTGAACCAGGTAAATATAACATAAACTGTCACACCTGCTTCTCACAATACACTGGCGAAACTTGCAGAAATTTAAAACCGTATATTTTACACAATTTATCAGACGCATTAATCATAGATAGAAATAAATTCAACCACAACTTTTATCTAAAAGGCGACACACTTACTCAAATAACCTACACCCCGAACAACGTTAATAGCTTGGTAAAACTTTCCCCAGCTGATTTATAAAATATGTTAAAACCATTGTTAGGTTTTTATTATTCTCTGTAACGTCGATTATTTATTATTTCAAATTCGATACATTTTGGATGAGCCATGATAATAGCGTCTCTCCTATCTATAAATAATAGAATATGGAAAAAAGACCTTAAGCATGAAGAAAAGTCTGTCATCATCAAGGAATGTGCTTAAGGCACCTGTCTTCATGTCATTGCGTAATAGTCAGGCCGCCATGCGGACACGGTTAGACGATACCCGAGGGAATCCTTCCCCAAGTAGGGAACGATCCGATTGTGAGACCTCCATGACTATCACAGCTACGGATTTAAAGAATATCGTGCGTAAATCACGAGGGAAACCCGGACAAAGAGGCAATGCTATTTTCACTGCCGCTGGACTTCCTCGTGCACAAAAATCTACCAGAAATAGCATTCCAAGATCACAGCTTCCATACGAGGTCACTTGAAACTGCTTCCTTTAATGTCCTGTCAAAGTAATTTGAGGCTTTAATGGGCTCGAAAGTATATTGACAACGTGACATTGAATATGAGCTGTGTTCTTAATATTATTATGGTTTTCAGTTAAATATCTACTCAAGGCATGCTTAATATGTATCATCCTCTTTCATTTTCTCTAAAAAATATCTATTTTATTCAAAAGTTATTATCGTGGTTCACACCCAAAAAACTGTCGAATCAAAAATAAAAATAAAGGACGTTATACAGAATAATGAAAACCTAACAATGTTTTTGCCATATTTTGTAAACCACCTGGGAAAAGTTTTATCAAAATCAATTCACAGAAAATCGAGAAATCGTACATTTCATAACCAAGCTATTAGTCTGGTTTGGGGTGTAGACGAAAAATTCCTGAGAGTGCAGCTATCTAATCTCACATCTAGATACAAATCTACGCCCCGGATATTTTTTTTTTCAAATATCTCCGTTTCTGAAAAAATTACTTCTTTCCCAGCCCAACCTCCATGACTATAAAAATTAAAGAGATTAAAAGTAAACGGTTAAATTCATAACCTTATTTAATTTAAAATATATGACGCATAAATGAATACCAAACTAAAATGAATAGCTGGTCATCGTATTCAAGGATACCCGCCTACTAATAGCCAATCCCTATTGTAGACTCTTGCTCAGGCACATTTGTGTTTGTTCAACCGCCACAGAGGTGGTTTATATTGCAACTATGTTGAGCAGACCTAACGTAATCCACAATCTGAACAAGGCCAGTACCCTCATACCTTCGGTCACGATAAAGTGAGACTTCGTGCTAGCACAGCTATCAATGGCCTCCAAAGTTTCACTCACAAGGCTTGGGGCAACGCGTGGTATGGTTTTCAGACACAATTGGACAGTTTTGTATCATTTATTTACTAAAAAGAAAGAATAATAAGATCAAATGAGAAATTATATATAAAAAAAAACTTAATCAAATCTCCTTATCTGTCATATTTAATGAAGCTTGCATGAAAGAAGGATTGTTACCTAAATACACAATATATATATATATATATATATATATATATATATATATATATGTCTGTGTGTGTGCGTGTGTATGTGTGTGTGTATGTATATATGTATGCGTAAACATATATAAAAGAACAGTAAGATTTACAATCCGGTGTTCTTAGTAATTATTTATATTAAAAATATTCGTGCTCCGTACAAAAACCGTAAAGCATAATTTGCCAAAAGTCGCTTAAGAATTTAAATTTAAATTTTGTAATTAAACTTAAAATTTTAGTTTCTGATTTGAAACAGGGTAATTCCTGTGTAGCGATGGGACCATATTTAAAAATAATAAATAATTATTATATATATATATATATATATATATATATATGACCGGATATATTGTAGCGTCCTTGTCGAACGTAATTTCAATGAAGAAATGAATTGAATAAACATATGTATTTTTTCTTTTCTCAATAATTTTGTAGTTTTTAAACTTAATAGTGTTTAAATTTGGATTTTAAAATTGCCAGTTTTTAATTTTAATATTAAATTTTATCATGTAATTTTATAATTATTAGTTAGTATAAATTATTTTTAATATTACATGTATTTAAAAATCTGAATAGCTATTATAGCAGGATTTCGTTGTCAATCTTTTGAATCTCTCTATACTTGGTTTTTGATTGGTTATTCTAGCTTTTGTAACAATGTTTCCCCCTAGTGTAGGATCGTTAATTAATCTGAAACTTTTAAAACCATTTATTTTATTTTCAACATCATCACTTGATAAGACACAGAGTGTGTTGAAACAAAATGGCTATTTTCGTAGTGATCTTATAACATACTTATGTTATAATTTTTTATAAAAAATAATTATATATATATATATATATGTGTGTGTGTGTGTGTGTGTCTGTGTGTGTCTGTGTGTGTCTGTGTTTGTATGTGTGTGTGAGAGTGCGCACACACGTATATAAGGAAGAGAATGAGGAAGAGTCAATGCAAACCCTTTTCAGGTATTGATAATTGACGCATCGAGGTAATTAATGTCTGCAGGATTTAAAATTCAGCCCCAATTCAACAAATATTCACTATCAAACACTGACAAAGACTGCAGAAGCAGCCGAAAAGTTTGTAATTTCCATAAACCTTTATAATGCTTCAATATGTCAAATAAGTAGAAACAAATAAAATATACGACGAATACCTTTGTCATAATTTCCTCAAGAATATAAGATACATATGGGGATACGTACAATCGGCAAACTCGTGTATTTTTACATTTAAATTTACCCTCTCGAATTATGTACCGGGAATTGTCTCTGCTAATATTTCCTTCTGAATATGTGTATATCTCTGTACGGAGGTAACTCAGTGCGTATTTATTGTTTGTGTACTGACAATGTTGTGTTCGCGTGCGTGTGTGTAAAACATTACGAAATCATGTATTTTAGTCTATGAGGCTCTGACGTTTGATTAAAGCGTCTCTCTCTCTCTCTCTCTCTCTCTCTCTCTCTCTCTCTCTCTCTCTCTCTCTCTCTCTCTCAACTAAATCAGAAGAGCAATAGTCGTCTCTATATTTTGCCGGATTTCGCATTGACCTTTTTTCTCGGCCATTTCTCAATGAGTGCCAAGTGTCATCAAAAGTCATCACCGGCCTCTCGAGTTCAGCAGTCGATGGAAGCCGCTGCTTTCATTGCTGAATAATATGAAGCTATATAAACTAGAAAAACTCCCGCTGATTGTGCGGCTCTGACACGCAATAAGATATTTATGGGACAGATTATTTCAGAACAGCCAATGTCGGCTGGCAACACTTTTCTTTCATTTTTCTTCTTTTCTTTTTTCTTTTTTTTTTTTTTTAGGCTTTTACTCGTCTTAACAGTTGTGATTTCTAAGTTTACTTCATTTTCTTACGATTTTCACTGGCTTTCGTTTTTTACTGTGTGCAAATAATTTTTATTTTCCATCCTCGTTTTATCTATCTACCAACCTACCTACATACCTATCTATGTATCTATCTCATTCTCTGCAATACTATCTATCTATCTATCTATCTATCTATCTATCTATCTATCTATCCCATTCTCTCCGCTATCTATCTATCTATCTATCTATCTATCTATCTATCTATCTATCTATCTATTTCTCTTCAATATCTATCTATCTATTCCATTCTCTTCGATATCTATCTATCACATTCTCTTCAATATCTATCTATCTATCTATCTATCTATCTATCCATCTATCTATCTATCCATTCTCTCAATATCATCTATCTATCTATCTATCTATCTATCCATTTCTCTTCAATATCTATCTATCTATCCCATTCTCTTCGATATCTATCTATCTATCTATCTATCTATCTATCTATCTATCACATTCTCTTCAATATCTATCTATCTATCCCATTCTCTCTATCTATCTATATCTATCTATCTATCTATCTATTTCTCTTCAATATCTATCTATCTATTCCATTCTCTTCGATATCTATCTATCACATTCTCTTCAATATCTATCTATCTATCTATCTATCTATCTATCTATCTATCCCATTCTCTTCAATATCTATCTATCCCATTCTCTACAATATCTATCTATCTATCTATCTATCTATCTATCCATTTCTCTTCTATCTATCTATCTATCGATATCTATCTATCTATCTATCTTCATCTATCAATATCTATCTATCTATCTATCTATATATCTCATTCTCTTCAATATCTATCTACCTATTTTATTCAGTACAGATTTATTTCAGCCTCCTTCTCTCTATATTCATTGATTGATTCGTTTACTACGGCTTATCAATACTTTACAGGTTCTTTAATGACATAAAATATTTTAAATTGTGATAATTGGTTTTAGATTAATGATTTAGTGATAAAAGTAAATGAGGGATGAAGAACTGAATTCATACCCCTCCCAAGGGTCTTTACGCGTAAGTGATTACAAAAAACACGTCTGGAATTGGAACTCTGCTCTCAGAGTCATTATCCATTACACCATCCATACATCCAAGCCTACATCACCTGCTATTCCTTAACGCTCTCAGCCATTAAGTTACTGACCAGGCTCGGCATTCCGTAAGTTCAGTAATCGTACGTAAACCGTTTCAACGTGATATGGCCAGAAGTCTCTTTCTCCATATAGGTTGCGTTATCATGTTCATTTCCCGTGGCCTAACTTGTATAGCACACTTTGTCTAAATAATTGCTTATCTCGAGAGAAAATATGCCGCGACGTGAAGTAATGAGTCTAGTTTACTCTTACTACTGAGTTAATAACTTCAATTCTTACTTGGTGTCTCATAAAAATTTCAGCATTAAATAGCCCACAACCAAGATCCATATCACCCTGACAGAAAATATGGCAATACAGGTTCGATCCCTGTTGGTTAACACATTTTCTTTAGTAGAGATTTTACAAGCGTAGCTCAAATGTGGCACAAGGTCGAAAGAATGGGGCACCCAGTGAGGATCGAACTCACTACTCCGTCGTAATCCTTCTAGCACGAAAAGCTAGCTAACCATTACACCGTCTCGAGGTTCCCCACATTTATTTTAGTATGATTACTCGATCTCTAAATCAGTTGGCATTAAGGGTGTCTACACCGACTAGATATAATGTTTATATTAACAAAAATAATATCAGATTTAAAAAAAAATCATTACTTGCTTACGTTAGGTTTCGATTGGAAAGCCACCCTCCCCCAAACACACGAACCACGCGACGATTAATATGTCTTTATTTATTATGATGTTGCGTAACTTTTAAGCAAAAAGTTACACTTGAGGGGAAAATAAGAATACCCGTTCGATTCCTGTATTAAGGCAAATTTTCTGTAGTAGGATCTTTCGATGTATGTGCAATTAGACATTAACTTCACTGTTAAAATAACATGGATGTCTACTCACTAAATATGACATTAAAAGTAATGATATATATAGTAATTATTAGGAGGATTTGATAATTATATTTTAATTAATTCATCGAGTCCGATAGAAACCTCAACAGAATGCACTGGACGGCCGTTTCGTCCTATATTTGGGACTCATCAGCAGTGTGCATCCACTACCGAGAATTGAAACCCTGACAGTTAGGTTGTCAAGCAACATCATACCAACTGTTTCGAATGGGCCTCGGTGAAGAAGAGATTGCAAATCAGACTCAATATTGCGCCGCTCGCTCACATATTCCGTGGCGGAACTCTACTGAGTTCCCTGTAACAATAGGACTGTGCACCCTGGAGCCACGACTACTCTCACCAAGCCGCTCACTCTAGAACATTAGAAGCCACTTCAAGCGATGATATACACAGATAGTTATTATTAGGAGGATTTGATAATTATATTTTAATTAATTCATCGAGTCTGATAGAAACCTCAACAGAAATATATGTATATATATCTGATATATATATATCTGATTGAAACCTCAACAGAAATATATATATATATATATATATATATATATATATATATATATATATAGAGAGAGAGAGAGAGATAGATATAGATAGATAACTAGACTCGTTTCGAAAAACCCTCGAATTTTTGATTTGCCAATAATCAAACCAATCTCGAAAGAAAAAACGTTTTTAAAAAAAGAAAGAGCTAGAAACATGAAAGTCTGTCGAAAACAATCGCACAGATACAGGTTCAAAGCCCAAAGAAAAAAACCCCGATACGAGTAACCAACTAACTAACAAAAGAGCTCAATACAACCGTAGAGCAGACCTAGATACACCTAGTGAGCCAGACAAACCTACTTAGGTTTCACCTAAACGGATATATATATCGGGTGTAACAGCAAAATTGTTCAATTGTTAGATTGGGCTTTCAATCCTTGTATCTTGGAACTGATTAAAGATATTTTACTGAAATTCTTGGAGATTTTTTGTTGTGTATGATACACCTAATTTACATAAGCGGACTACCGACCATATAAATATGGGTTGGTACCGGAAGACGGGGAAGATAGTAGAGATTAAGAAATTGAATCCAGAGACTCTGCCCGACTGCGATTTAGTCAACCCATTATGCAGGAACAGTCTTCCCAAGAATATACCAAACTAACTGTAAATATTGTGTACCTATTCTTTGTTTCAATACATTTTGTTAACGTACATTTTGTGTTGTATTATTCCATGCTTATTTAAGCTTCAACATTTTTATAACACTACTTGACTCTACTTTGAGCAGTAAGAATGGATAATGACTTTCCAAGCTTTTAATGTGACGCCTTTCGTAGTAAATTTTGACAAGTTTTGTGACGACGTTCTGCGATCAGCCGTCGTTCACTGTACCTGTGCTAGCATCCCAGTTTAATTTTATTTGCATATACACCCACTTTGTGATGTGCACAGGTTTGTCTCGTTGACGGAGATCGCATTAAACAAATGATAATAATGGCGACAAATGTTTTAAAAGACATGGTTTGGGAGTTCACAAGAATACGATTTCTCATTTAGCCGGCTACCTTTTCCTTCAAGTGAACTGCTGTCTCCTCATATTCGGCTGCTCCCTTCCTCAATGACCTCTGACCTCTGCGACTACTGCTTCCTAACTACCGGTCCTTCTGTCACTAGGCAGCTGCTAATTCCTCTGGGGTCTTACCTACTTCTCTCACGGCTGGACGCACTTTCTCTCGACTTCTGGCCTCTCTCTGCTTATATGAATAATCCTGGGGCCCCAGCCCCTCTATCCACATGGATGCTCAAATCTTCAAGGGAATATTTTATGATTATTTAAAATCATTTATAAAATCTTTATGTTTCCCAATTCAAAGGCGATAGTTGAGTGGACTGAAAAGGAAGTAATTTACCTTCTTACCTTTTAAAGACGTGTGAGAAATTACATTAACAGAAAAATTGTGATGAAATCGATCATAAACGAAAATGGCATGCTTATCATTAATTATTCATAGTTAAGAATCGGAAGTTTATGAAGGATTGAAATTAAGTTCAAATATATATATATATATATATATATATATATATATATATATATATATATAATTTTTCAGCTTATTCAAGATGATCCTTGCCCCTGTAACCTTCTAATTTCCTGTCCCGTAGTAACAAGTTGTCTCACAGGTTTAACTTACGATTTCATTTTCTTTTCCCTGCTCTTTGGGCTGTCATAGCTGAAACTCCTCTCTCACGTACCAATCGTCCTATGAATTGAGTTGGATCTTTTCTAATTTGTCTCTTTAACTCTACTTTCAACTTTAAGTTGAAATGATGATCTCTGTTCCTGTTGTGACCTCCTTATGCAGTTTTTTTTCTCGCTAATGTTCCTTCTTTTTAAAACTTATTCACTGTTCTCTTGATTGTTCATGAATGAACTTTGTAGACGGAAGCCAGAGTCTGAATGTTCGTACCAATACTGAAGGCCTGAATGATCATTTTCCTCTCACCATCGCTCAGTTGAGAAGACAGTTTAACCTGTTCCCTTTCTAGCTGAATAACTCAATTTTTTTCAGTGATTCTTACGACAAATGGTATCAAGATGGCTAGACGTTTTATCTGAAAACGTGGAAAAAGAAACTCGATTAGTTTAGTGTTTTTTTTTTTTTTTTTTTTTATTTTTGTAGATTTGCGGAATGGACAATTATGCTGTAACACGATTTTGAAAATTTTGCTATTACACTTGGTATAACGGATCTAACAGCCAAATTGTCTTCCATCTTTAAAGTGTATTTTATGCTTAAACGCAATCTTCAGATTATGTGCGTTGTGTTTTCGTTCGGCTAATATAAATACAGTTGTTTAATACATGTGATGTACTCAGCTACTAAAACGACAAAGACGGAAATGCCTATATAGCCGAGTATACTCAATTTGAATAGGTTAAGATTGCACTTTTCGGAGAAACATCTACACAGCTGGCAACTCCAGAAATCATCCATTATTGAAAAGAAGCCGTTAGAGTAACGTCGTATATCTATAGCTAATCTACCACTATTCCCATGGCAACATTTCCGACGAGCTCTATTCTTTAGGGTCACCAGATCATGTCTTTACACCTACGTCCTGCGTTACTATACTCCCAAATTTGATTCACCTTCCTCCGCTATGTATTCATTGGTAAGCAGGTACTACTTAAAAAGCTTTTATAGAACAAACACCCGGATGGGTACTTTCCCGAATACTATAATCTTATGCTATTCAATCTAGGTTTAATCCTTATTAATCCTCTTAATCGGTAACAGCAAATCGAGTTAGCCCGTTAAAAAAAACAACAAAAAAACTCTGATTTGGTTGCATGTGGTGTTGCAAGCAGCAGGAGTTGCGCCCCCTTCCACAATCGACTGTTGAGAGATGACCTTTTACTGATAGTAGTTGGCATAGACTATTTGCATAGGAACGATACTAGGCAGGTATTAGCCAATAGTCAGTGTGTCTGGGACTGAGAGAGAGAGAGTGAACTATATAACATCAGTGTCTTTCTCAGTCGAGAGGAGCGCTCTCAACGTGCGGAAACCAGACAAGACGAACACATTATCCTTATAATCTTCACTTCTTACTTTTCTTACAGTCATATCACACATTGCATTCAGTAAACCTGATGTGCAACTGAACATTTTATTTATTTAACATGGGTTAGAAAAACTGCTATTCATATTTCCATCTGTTCAAATCCAATTCTTATATTTTTGTTGAATATTCTGACCGTCCGTATAATAAAGTCAAGTTATTTGGCCCTGAGCAAAAAAGATTCATAGTATATGAGCAGCTTGATCTTTTCTTTTGATTTTCTGAACCTGTAAGCGTGGATATATTTCCCAAATATACAGCGCCGCGATAAAATGGCTATTAATTATTTTGGTCTCTTTTGTGTATTGCCATTTAGCAGTTTGTGTTACTTTTCAATTTTCGATTGCCTTTTTTAAAGAAGATCTCTACTTTTCTTTTTAACATTTCACGCATTCGATTATTCAAGTTTTCTTCTATCTACCTCTGTTACATGAAGAAAAATACATTCTTTTTATAGATACAAATATTTAAGTAAATCCTCTGTTTATAACTGTTTGTTAACAGTATTAAACAACATTTACCGGCCTGAATGTCCGAGAAAATTTCATAGAAAATATTCGTCCTCATACAGGAATAGAACCTGTATCCTATACGGAAACGTCAAATAGTCTGACGTGCCTTAAACCGATTCGGCCACAGAGGAGCGTTCGGTTAGCAAGGTCGATTTTACTGTCTCTAAATTACAATCTGCCATGATTCTCTCACGTACATTCATATTATTATGAACAGAGCATTTACGTAAATATTTGTATCTGTAAAAAGATTGTATAAACATAAAAATGTCTTAAAATATTTGTATGATTTTGTCCATTTCATAATGTGTGACATCATTTGTTTACATTTCTATACGCCATGAGCAGATATGAATGTACGTGAGAGAATCATAGAAGATTGCAGTTTAAAGACAGTAAAATCGATCTTGCTAACCGAAACGCTCGTCTGTGGCTGAATCGGTTAAGGCACATCAGGCTAAATGACGGTTCCGTATAGGATACAGGTTGGATTCCTGTCGGAGGACGAATATTTTCTATGAAAATTTCTCGGACATTCAGACCGGTAAACGTTGTTTAATACTGTTTGTTATAAACAGAGCATTTACTTAAATATTTGTATCTATAAAAAGAATGTATAAACATAAAAATGTCTTAAAATAATTGTCGGACTTTGTCCATTTCATAATATATAAAGAAAAGTCTTATTTTTTTATTGAGATACTTTCAGTATTCTTTGTTTGATGTATGGTTCATCATTTGTTCTTGAGGTTCATTTTCTGTTTCCTTTCTCTTCACCTGAAAATAGTTATCCGCTTTCAGATAGGTAAAATATATATTCGGTAACTTATGCTCTTACGATTTTGCGCCTCAGTCAAAATCATATATAAAATTGCTTGGAATTATTTCTTTGTAGCCATTTTTCCAGATCTGGATACTTTTATTTTCGGAGATTGTTCCTAATATCAGACATTTATATAGTTGTTAAAAAAAAGAAAGAAAAACTCTTAAAAATTTGCGTAAATCATTTAAACCAGAAACTATCGTTCAATTTTTAATGGCGTTTCTCTGTTAAGTTTATTTCAGCTGTCATCATTTCGATCTCCTGTCATTCCCTTTCAAGCAACCCAACAAATTGGCATACCTACTGTCGTCCATATTTTCTTCAGCTGAGTTCAGAATTGTTTTGTAGGATCTGGTCGTGTTGTTTTATACGTTTTGCACATTTATTCGTTAATAAATTTGTCTATTTTTTTTTATTTTAGAATGATCTGTAGCATTGAGTTTTGACGTGGTATCAAAACAAACACGCACGCATGCGCAAACACACACACATTAAAATATTTATAGAAAAGACACGGGGAAGCGACCTTATGGTGGTTGAAAACTGAAAACTGAAAATGAAATGAAAAAAGTTGAAACTCATGTGCCATATCAGAATCTGAGAAATGTAGAATATCAATGGAACCGTATTAATGTATGCAATACTAAAAGAATAATTCATCCTTAAATGCAATGAACCTTGAATTGAAGAAACGATTTATTTTTAAATAAAATATTGGTACATTCTGCATAATAAAATTTGAAGCTCCCTAAAATAAGTTATCATTATTTTAATAAAGATAGATATTACAATCTAAAATTTACACTATTTGCAGGGTGTCTATAAAATTCGTGTGCACTTAAAAAAATATGACTTTATTTGTATTTGCGATAGAAATCATCTATAAAAATGTTATAAAGTTTAATGTACCTAGTTTTAAGTATAGCTAAAATAACTAATGTGATTTCAGGCATTACTGTAAATCAGTTGGCAAATGTTTTCCGTGAACTGCAAAATCGTTATTACCCTTTGTATTGCTAATGATTGTGGACATGTGGAAACTTAAATAGAATTTCAATAAAACTTTAAAAAATATAGATTTGTTTCTTTTTAATCCTTTTTACAAATTATTTCTATCGCAAATACAAATAAAGTTATAATTTTTCTAAACTGCAAACGAACTTGGACACCATGTATTTTCTCAGATAAATCTAAATGTATCCTGAAAATTTTACGAATATTAGGTTGTAGCAATTTTTCTCAAATGGAAAAGGAAGCGCTTTAACAGGGGCCGAAAATTGCGACATCGAAATCCGAAGGCCTGTTGGGATAGCGAACAGTGTCAGTCAAAAGCTAACCAAATCTTTAAGAAACAGGAAAATTTCATTAGAAACAAAGAAATTAGTACTGAACTGTTATATAATATCAGTCGTCCTCCGTCGCATTAAATGATGGACAATCTCATCACAGATTGAAAAAAAAACTTGGAGTAAAATAAATGTGGTTCTACAGAAGGATGCTGAGAATACTATAGAAGGCAATTCGGAACAACGACGAAGTTTTAAGGAAAATTGAAAACAGAAAGAGACAGCTGATATTTCTAAGACATATAATGAAGAAAGAGGGCTTAGAAATTCTGACACTCATAGAAGGCCAAAGGAATATAAGGGAAAACAGAACATAACCTAACTAAGGAGCTTGTGCAAATGGTTACGCGTTTACGAGAGATATCAAAAAACAAAATCTGCTAGGAGCTACAGAAAATTGTGGAGAGACATGATCGTCAACGTCCTGAATGGACATGGCAAATAGGAGAAGATTAAGTAATATATATATATATATATATATATATATATATATATATATATATATATATATATATTTTGCTATGAAAACATTGACTTGCTTAATGGAATTTGATACGGTGACTATTTCTAAAAATATTACCCCAAAGACAGAAATAACTTGACTAGATATTTAGTAATTTGGAATAGTGCTGAAAGCAGAAAGATTTTCAAAATAAACCCGCTAACTCTTGCCCTAGAATGCAGGGTGGAGTAGTGAATAGCGGCCTGAACTGAGGAATCGGAGAGCCGAGTTCGAATTCCAGTCGAATCCATTACATTCACTTACGTGATAATACCATTGGGAATGGTATGAACCCTCTTCTTCTCCTCCCAGCTATGGCTAAATAGCAGGATGGGAACTAGTCTACTGCAGAAAGTAATGGCAACCTGCTGCGGGAAAAAGCTGCCTCGGCAGTCATGTATCGAAAGGTACATGATCACCTAATCTTGTACCACATAACTAACCGAACTCTTGCTTTGCAGCATTCGTATTAAAATCTATGCATTTATATAACTTGTTATTCGGCGAATTTAAGATTTCGAGCAGAAAAAAGAACAAGAATAGGTAGCACACGTTTGCATCGATGTGCTATTTTCAAAGACTGAACCAAAAATTAGTTTCCATATTCCATATATATATATATATATATGTGTGTGTATGTGTGTGACGTGAAACAGAATTAAAGATATGAATCAACAGAAAGACTTTCTGTTATTGATTTCATAAATATAGATTTACAAGCAGAGAAAATGTAGTAGAAAAATAAATTCCTAAAACTCTTTTAAATCAATGGCGCAGTCAAATTATACATTTTGATTCTGAGTGAGGAATGACGCGCGCCAGTTCATAAAATCGATCCTTACTGACTTCACCTCAGTGAATTGCAATGTTCCAGAAGAAGTTTAGTCTTAGTAAATATCCATACCTCTGCATGTAAGTCCTCTTGCCGTTGAGTAACTTTTAGGTGCGTGGTCTCGTTTGCCTCTTTCTACTCTGAGATTTTGGCACATTGTACTAAACGAAATTTCTTCAAACACAAACTCACATTCATTTGTATGGTCTTTGCAAAGAAGTGATATTCATAATTTCTTTTGTAGTGTGATAATTTTTCTTCTTTAATGTCCCATCTCTTTGAGAACATTGTCAATCATGGCTTTCAAAGACTCCCCTTTTCGTATAGCTCTTAAACGTTTGTCTCTTTGGTATCGTTTCACATAAACAAGTCAGGTAGGTTGTCCGCTGTCTCTCTGGTCTCTTTTGTTTTCGGTATCTACTGCAGGTGTAAAATATTCTAAACCCTGTTACTACATTATATGCCCAGGATATGGCTGCTGTCTTTTCCTGATTCTGAGTATGCAAAGTGAGATGAATAAATTGTCAGCATTTTATATTTCAATTTCGCGCATGCGCGTTGATTGTTTTTGATTTTGTCCACTGCAGAGTATAGTAGTGTCATTTGGTCAACGTCTGTGAGTAAAAGAGCACAAGGACAGATAGTCACCCCGCCAGAAATTTGGAAACGGCATGCTGTAATGCTTGGCATTCGCACCGGAAGCTCCAATATGAACATTTCAGAGTATTTGGGTGTCAATCTGAGGACAGTGCGTAAAAGTCGGAAAGAGTTAGATGAGTCTAAAGGTGATTACGAGTTTATTGCGTAATTTAGACGACAATTTATCTATCGCACCCTTTAAGTGTCCCTTTTGATTCCATTTTCCTTAGAGACTTTCGCAATCCGTCCATAGTATTCTCAGCATCCAACTGAACGACATTTCCTTTGTCTTTACTTTGTTTTCATTGCTTAGACGATTGTCCAGCATTCACTGCCATCTATACCCTTGTGCAAATTAATTGAAACAACCACTTTAGTTTCCTTTCTTTTACCATACGGTCAATTTTAAAACCACTGGAGTGACAGGATATAATCGATTTCTTTTTTTCTTCGGATTAGGTCATTTACAGTGGTATGCAGATATATAAATCTATTTTCTGGGTGTATGGTGAAATTTGTTTAGTCTTGAAAAATATAGCATCAGCCGTGATTGCATCAAATTTTTATCAGGCCCAGACAGTCTTGTCTCGATTGTCGATTAGTTGTGCTACGGACATTGTCTGCAATGGACGTTACTCCAAGGAAGCGTACGAGAATTGTAATGCTGCACAAACACTCTGGCAAGTCTTACCAGTGAGCAAATCAAAGTACCATAGACAGGCTCGTAAAAGTTATATATATATATATATATATATATATATATATATATATATATATATATATATATATATATATATATATATATCCAGTATTCACTGCCATATAGTACTATTGTAATTAAATAGGAGTTCAGCATTTATGTCTTACTTTTAGCGAAGATTTCCTCTTTCATATTACTTTGCTTAGATTTTGGAAGACACTTTTACTATCCCCAATTTTTCTTTGGATTTCGGTGTCACATTTTCCATCTTCTGTTAATCTTAAAATGAACGAATAAAGAAGCATGCCTAAAGAACAGACAATATAGATGTAAGTGGCGATAAAATTAGAAGTATGGAAGGAAAATATTAAATGTCAAATGAAGGCTATTGTGAATTGCTTCTATTCATTGATACTATATTTTTTCAAAATAACTTCTGCTTACCAAATCGTATTTCTTTCACGTCCTTGGAAATTCCATAAATTTGTTGGTTACAACAATTTGCTTCGGCAAACACCCATTAGCTGACGCTGTTTAAGTCTATAAAAAGACAACACTTCGTTTTTCTCTCTTGTTCTTCCACTTGCTTCAAGCCTTAAAGAAGGCACCCTAGCTGCAGAACGAAATTTCCCTCGGTTTACTGACGACTGAACTCTCACAAACACGTGCCTATCACACACACACACAAGCACATTCTTAGTAGATTTCCTTTCAACAATGCACCCACTGATAATTTATTTTCCATGAATTGCTTGTTTAAATTCCATGTTTTTTTACCCAAATTCACATCCGTCCGCCAAATATTTTTGTGGGACAAATGTACCAGGAGGCATTAATTATTTACTGAAAAACATCCACAGCTCGAAGCAAAAGTGTTAATTCTCGCTACAGATCCGTCTTCTAGCTAGAAATTAAATTAAAGACTTTGTAGTCTTGTCTTAAATGGCAGACAATCCAGAAAAAAAACCCTCTGAACTGAACCCTGAGGCGGGCCGTTTTCGGGACACAATGTGGACAGTTCCTATTTTATCAACGTTTCCGATATGTGTGGTTGCTTTCATACAAACCATCATCACAAAATTCAAATCATTTGAATGAAGAGTCTAACAGGTCACTTCTAAACAATTAGGTCCGCATACGACATCTTCTGTGTGTAGTGTCCCTTCATAACATCGGAGATCATGCCTCTCCAAAATTTTCTGTCCTCTGCAGCTTTTAATTTTGTGCATTTTTATTTCTCATAAACCCTGTTCTGCCATCCACTTACTTAAGCTTCTTAACTATGCCATTCATTGTTTCCTCTCTCATGTGAGTATCAACTTTTCCAAGCCCTCTTTCATCATGTGCCGTAGAAAATTTAACTCCTTCTGATGTTATTTATGAGTCCTTTTTGTTTCTATTTTCTCTAACACTGAGATGCTCTGCTTCTTCTGTGAGTCGTGTCTATATAGCACATGGGCGATCATGGCTCTCCAATACTTTTTACCTTAAGTAATGTTTATCTTTTCTAATTTTTGTTGACCATGTTTGCCGCAGTCTCTGAATATGGAATCCAGTGAAGTCCGTAATCTGTTCAATATCAGAGGTCGGCAGTGAAGATTCGGAGAAAGTAGCGGTTGTTAAGTAATTTTAAAGTCTTCGATATCACGTTGGCAGTACAAACAATTTAGGAGAAATTAAATGGCTGCCTTTATACACGTCGCATTGAATATTCTGAGCTTTCTGATTGGTTAACCCTTCTGTTGGTGAACTATAAAATAAGTCAGCTTTTAGGCTAGCTCACTAGTAAACATACCCAAAAAACTGCAACAATTTTCTCCTAATAGATGTTCTGCCAATCATTTACTGAGGCCCGTTAGGCAGGGTTTATGCGTTGTTTTCCTCTGTCCCTCTTGCTTTAAATCCGTCTTGTGAGTGTCAAATTTTCCAAGCATTCATTGCCTTATATGAGGACTATTATTACCTAACAATCTGGATTTCTTTTCTTTGTTTCTAATGAAACATCCCAGTTTCTTAATACTTTCTTTAACTTTTGGAAGGCATCTTTGGTTATCCCAATGCGACTAGAGATTTCAGTGTCGCACTTTCCGTCCTCTATTACAAGACTTCCAAAATATTTAAGTTGTTTTTACTTGACTAATTATGGTATCTCCAATTTCTAATTTACATGTTGGGCTGTTTCTTTTGCTGACATCCATGTATGTTGTCCTCTTACAAGTGATGTTTAGTATAAGAATCCATACTTTTTACATCCTAGCACAAATTAATTGAAACAACCGCTTTAGTTTCCTTTCTTTCACAATACGGCCAGTTTTAGACCCACTGGAGTGACTGGGTGTAATCGATTTCTATTTTTTCCTCAGAGTAGGTCATTTCTAGCGGTGAGCAGTAATATGAAACTATTTTCAGGATGTATGATGAAATTTGTTTGGCCTTAAAATGTTGCGTCATCCGTGATTGCTTCAGATTTTTATCACGCCCAGACACTATTGTCTCGACTGTCGATTAGTTGTCCTCTAGCCATTGTCTACAATGGAATTTACTCCAAGGAAGCGTACAAAAATTATAACGCTGGACGAACACACTGGCAAGCCTTACCGAGAGATTGCAGACTGTACAACGACCACTGGTACTCTCAAAATCAATGAGGACAGCTCCAAAAACTTTTGAACTGTAATGTATAAGATAAAAATATAGTTTTAAGGTATGTTATATTCATGGATTAAATTGCACAATATCAGGGATATGTAAATATAAAAGTGGACATTAAGGTCAACCCAATCTTCAAGCCATGCATCATGGTCTGAAGATTGCATTTGAACATGAAACAGACTGTCCCCATTGGATGTTAACCTCAATATATATTATATATATATATATATATATATATATATATATATATATATATATATATAAAAGTGAACACTGAAGTCAACACTCAGAAGTGTCAGACTGTTTCATGCTGGATGCAATCGTCAGGTGGCCTGATGATTGGGTCCAGCATGAAACAGCCTGTCACCTCTGAGTGAATTATATCCCAAATCGCAACAAAGATCTTCTAAGAAATAAAGGCGTACATACGAAGTACTAACATGTGCACTGGGCCATGTTTCATTGGGAAAATATGAAAAAATAAATAATAACGCAATTATTCCTTTTGTTTCAAGTAATTTGCACAAGGGTGTATGTACCACAAGTTACTAGTTTGAAGACTTTCTGTAATCATAAACCTTTGGTGTTTCGCTCTGAAAAATGAGTTCTGTCAAGGTAGTCCGACTACTAACTTTTTAATATTGACAGTGTTTTAGTTTTATTGTGAAGGTCTTGCATATCGTACTGTCCAAATTATCATATCTATATTACGCGCCATTTTCTTCATTCCTGGTATAAATATGAATATATATTGACCAAATCTTGAGTATGTTTAGCTTACATAAACTATTCCCCAAAAATATATTATGTCAGTTTTAACATTGTTTTAATTTATCACTCTTCAAACAATTTTTAACGTTCCGTATGTGCATGTGACTGTTCGTGCGTTTGTGTCACTTTAGTTTACATTTTATTTGATCTTTTTAGTAATGAAATAAATTTGGTAGTTTCTAAATGTGATAAAAATTTTATTTTGTTTTTATTTATTTATTTTTTAAGCATATCAACCCAAGCAATGGGTTACAGAGAATGAAAGTAAAAGTAAAGAGGGGGGTGTTTGAGGAAAGGATATAGAGAAGGATGGGAATCAAGAACAAATTATTAGATGTCGATTGACATTACATTTGAATATTTAAAGATTATAGCTATCAAGTAAGCATGTAAGAGGAAGACGCTCGCTGATTTCCTCTATGTCTCTTGCTCTCGAAATGCCTTGTGAGGGTTAAAATTTCTAAGCCCACCTTCCTTACCATGTGTACAAAGAACTTCAGCTATCTCTTCCTGATTCTGAGCCATTCATTTTAAGGCTTCCTCGTTGATTAATCTCTCTGTTCATGAAATTTTCAGTATCATTCTGTAGAACTAGATTCCTTTTTCATCCAGTTCTTTCCTCGTCCGTGGGGAGATTGTACAGCATTAGCCGCCATATAAGATGATGGATACCACGTAAGCAAACTAGAAAGTTTTTTCTTTGTTTCTAACGATTTTTACCGCTTGTCAACCCTCTGCTTAGCATTTAGAATACGACTTTCGCTAGTCAAATGCGTGTTCTTATTTCTGTATCGCATTTCCTATCCCCAGTTAAGTCATTGAAACTTCTCCCCTTGCTTCATATTGACATCTCCAATTTATAATTCAGATATTGCGCTTTTTCTCTTACTTATCTTCATACTTACCCTCTTTTCCAATTGATGGTTAGTCCTTTTCTTTCTCACTTTTGCTTCCCCTCTATTGGAATATCGCAGTTTTCTTTCCGTATCTATCATCAAGTATCATCTCGTATCATATATTATTAACATTACACCCTACGATACTGGATCATGCATATGCAGTTCCCTAAGAGGTTGAATAAATCTGGTGAGAATACATGTACTTGTCTCACACCCGTTTCTATTTGTGTATTGGTTTTCAATTCATTTTATATCCGTAAGCAGCCGATTTTCTCCCATTATAAGTTCTAAATTATTCTAACATATTTTCTAGATTGATCGTGTAGATTCTTGCACCGCATCTTGTTAAATGCGTTTCCGTAATCTATCTCTATCTATAAAAGGCAGGATGTGTGTGTGTGTTACGAATTGCACCAAAATTTACATGCACATGCTCCAGGTTAGCGAGAAGGCCAAAACCGACCTTGCATTACCCAGCTCCCATTCATAGTGGAAATAATCGATTTTTCATGCGTCTACGGCAGTTTTCATATAGTTTGCGGCCATTTTCTACTGGCCAGAGTGAGAGCCAATAGCTGCCTGCCACGAAGAGGCAGGAAGATTCTATTGGCCAGCGTGAGAGCCAACAGCTGACTGACACGAATGTAAACTAGAATCGATAGATGCATTCGTAAGTGGGAAAAATTTAAATATGCATGGCGCTTTACTCCAATTGGCTCATTCGCTTGCTTAAACTCAACGTTGATTCTGATTCCGCAGAACTGGGTTCGATGTGAAAAAGTATTTGTTGTTAACATTCTTTTTTCATTCGGTGTTTTCCAGTTACGAGTCCTTTTTTAAAACTGATCGGTTTGTGTTCATTTTGTTTAGTTCTTTTTTCGTAACAGATTTAATGTTTAGTATAGAGCTTAGAAAAAATTCGCATTGTGAGTTAGGCAAGAAGTAAGGCGTGTAGCAACATCGGCACGGCAAAGGGCACTCTTTAAAGGCAAGAAAGGGAAAAATATTTTAAGTCAAGTAATAGCGATTGCTATATGAGTCGTACGATTTTTTAATCAAGCACGGATCATGCTGCTAGTAACACATAAATACACGTCGTTCTGCATCTATATAGCTCTCTCCCTCTCTCCTCTCGCCCGATTTTCTTATTCCAGAATGCGTAATAGAATCACATACCTACACACAACTGTAAATGACCTAATCCGGAGAAAAAAAGAAATCGATTATACCCTGTCACTCCAGTGGTTTTAAAATTGACCGTATGGTGAAAGAAAGGAAACTAAAGCGGTTGTTTCAATTAATTTGCACAAGGGTATACATGGCAGTGAATGCTGGACAATCGTCTAAGCAATGAAAACAAAGTAAAGACAAAGGAAATGTCGTTCAATTGGATGCTGAGAATACTATGGACGGATTGCGAAAGTCTCTAAGGAAAATGGAATCAAAAGGGACACTTAAAGGCTGCGATCGATAAATTGTCGTCTAAATTACGTAAGAATCAGAACCTTTTTGTCTAGTTTTATTTTGCTTCATGGTTTATTCATATATTTTATGCTTTCTCTTTTGACGCCCATTTCTTTGGAACATTCATCTTTAAGCCGCTTACATTTCTTTTTAATGTTTATGATTAGTAATCCTTTCTATTCTTTGTTGTCAATTTTGTCTTAATCTCTAGAATTTTCTTTGAAATTCATTTCTCGTCTCGTTTCCGTTGGAATGAGATCTCATTTAACGAGATCACTGGTCATTCGATCAGCATGTTTTTTTCGTCTTGCTCAGGTTATATTCATTTATAACACTGCCTTTTCTGTCTTCTTGCATATTTGGTCATTCAAGAGTCTATTATATTGCAGATTAGTCGTAGCGTTTTGTTTCTATAGTTTTACTCCGATTCGCAGTCCTTTTTACATTATGGGTGTGTCCGATCTACACTAGATTCTCATTCATGTCTACTCTAAACCAGAGAACTATAATTCAGTCAGTATCTACATTTTTCAGGGTTTCACTTGCTCTTCAGTAATGTGTATTAATTATATGTTTATTAATTTATCTTACAAATTTCTGATCCTCTTCTCATTGAGATGAATATATACTTTGTAACCTATTACAATGACTCTGTGCTGTGCGAATCAAAGCTATTAAGTTGAGTTGTAAGTAATTTACGTTTTGGCACCCAATATGTGGCGAATGTTAATAGTAATATTAACAGTAATATTAGCCGTTACCTTATGTTGAAACTTGACTAATGCATGGAATAATAATACAACACAAAATGTACTTAGAACAAAATGTATTGAAACAAGAAAGTGTACACGATATTTACATATAGTCTTTTGTATAATCTTGGGAAGACCGTTCCTGGAGAATGTGTTGACTTAGTCGCAGTCGGGCAGAGTCTCTGGATTGAATCTCTTGATTCTTCTCACCGTCTTCCCGGTACCAACCATATTTATATGGTCGGTACTCCACGATGCAAATTAGGTGGATCCTACCACAACACCTAATAAGGTATTATTCGACGGTCATTGACCGTGAAATCATTTCTATCGTCTGTTTTAATTTATATTTCGTATTAAAACATTTTTTTACGAAAATAAGTTCTTCAAGATCAGTAACTTTTATCGCTCTCTTCAATACTGATGATTGATTCCCCCTTAAACTTTCGTTTGACGTAATTTGGAGCGTCAACATCATTATGACATTTTTCTCTATGCGTTAAAGTGCCATCCATGTTATGTTTCGCTGTTGTTGAAAATAATCAAGTGACGTGGTTTCTGTTATTTGCAGAATTCTGTAGCGGCAGGCAAAGCTGTTCAAAGAAGGATGATGCTCGCTAAAACCTACAGGCTCGACATCATTTTTAATCATTGATCTTTGAAAGCTGTTGTATACAGTAGACAGATTAGATATTTCTGAAAGTGATTTGGTGCCATGCAAAATATCTACACGAAAGTCTAGAACTATCGAGCAACATGAAAAACATGATTCGTGTTCATAGATTAATATTTTGTTTTATAGTAGTTTGCGATTGAAGGCAAAAACTACTCCCAGTGCAGCCTATTCTCTCCTCAATTCCCTTTTCTGCTATACTAAATTTATTATAACTGATACATACACCGACCTATTTATTGTGATTAGTATTTATTATTTCCACATTCTGAACGTTTATAATGGATTGAGGTTAAGTGCCATCACTGTATTCATTCCAATTCCAGATTATCTTTATAATTGGCGTATCAAATGCTAACATTACCAAATTAGTATTACTACTATTAAGAAATATTAGTATTCATCCAAATAAAGTAATCTTGTGTATACAGTGTGATTAGGAGTCCTCTACTGAGTGCTTGTGCCAGAGATCTAAACGATTCATTCAAACGAGCATTGATACCAATTAAACCAACAATCGGAGAATGGCGTACTGAGACAGTTCAATTGATTTATCGAATTTGAAACATTTTTTGGTAAGAATTTGAAAAAGCATTATCTTGCTTGAATATAGTTTGTAAAATTATAAAAATATAGTTATATAAATTATAAAATTATGTACTATCCATGTTATGTTGCGCTGTTGTTGAAAATAATCAAGTGACGTAGTTTCTGTTATTTGCAAAATTCTGTTGCGGCAGGCAAAGCTGTTTAAAGACGGATGATCCTCGCTAAAACCTACAGGCTTCATTCGCTCGACACTATTTTTAATCATTGATCTGTGAAAGCGATTGTATACAGTTGAGAGTTTAGATATCTCTGAACGTGTTTTGGTAACATGCATTTCAGCCATATAAAGGTCTTGACCTGATGAAAATATTTAATAATATTACAACATGATATCTTCTGTTAATGTTTTGACATTGACTCAACTTCCGGTTTACGGCGAAACTCTTCCTAGCTCAGCTTGTTCTGAGTTCAGTTTCTTTATTTTCTACACTAAATTTATTGTAACTGATTCATGCATCATTCCAACTCATTCTTCCTTAAATTTATCATCAAGCGATGAAAAATCAGTTATATACGACAATGTTCAACGTAAAAGGCTCAAGGACAAATCTCCACAACCAAACATAAAAGTTGAGCTCAATAGAAGAATAGTGATCGTCTGGGTATTATCCGCTTAAAACGTACTTAAAACGAAATTAAAAACTAAATGCACATTTGTATGTCCAGCATCTGCAACGTGTCCACAAAAGTTTGCGCGAAAATCGCCTTACTCTCGTCAATAGGTAAAAAGCAAGGAATCTGGATGTGGTGCTATCCTTAGTAAGTTTGTCTCGTTAGAACAATTACGAGTGAGTTCTGAGTTTGTTCCTCACTGGGTGCCCTGCAATTTCGGCCTTCAACTACATATAAGCTACCCTTAGGAAATCGTTAAAACAATGCAAAGCAACATTAAGACAGAAAAGCATTTTGGAACTGCGTTGATTTCTTCTAGCGGAATCTCTATAATCATCTGACCTTGCACCAGCCGATTATTTCGTATATTGATCGCCACAGAAGACTTTGATGGCGATAACTTTCATAAAGTGAAACCAGATTGAGGAGTTCGTTAAAATCTTTTCGCATCAAAACGCGCGGAATTTTGCTCAAATGTATCAAAAAACGACCTGATAAGTGGCAACATGTCATTGCTAAATATGAAATGAAATTGTGCTTGATTATCGAAAAGAAAAATGGTAACAAAAGCGAAAATTATAGATTACTCATCTTAATGCATAAACTTCGAAATACACCGACTTGTCGTTTCGTATGGCGCCTGGCATAGATTTGATTCCCAGAACTTTCGACCAATCTTGTAATTTTTAGGGACGAATTTGAGTAAGTTTTTCTTTCACTTACAACGATATTTATCTGATAACTTATAAGACTGACTGATACACAAGCACCCCCACCTCTGACACGCATATACAGACATGCAGACAAACACAATCACCCACTAAAACAGGGTTTATTGAAATAAGTTCTGGTTGTTATATAAAATATAACAAATTTTACCGACGTTATAATTCAAAATCCGTTTATTTTTATTCATTTATTAGATATTTATAAAAAGATTATATTTGGTCTTGTAAGCAAAGTTGGTCTTATAAGCAATATAATATAGTGCGGTTTTTCGGCTTGGTCGTCAAAAATCTCAAATTACCAAAAAATATCAGTCAGTTATGTGCCATGCGTTATACACACATAGGCGATCATCTATCTTTCATGACTGACAAGGCAGATTTTTTATAGAACCCATTCTGTCATAGCTGGGGGGAGAAGAAGAGGATTCGTAGCTTTCCCAAACACGTAAGTGAATGTAATGGATTTTACTGGAATTCGAACTCGGCTTTGCGATTTCTAAATCCGAGCCTCTATCCATTACTCCACCGTGACTTCTCCTCCCATACTAATCTTAAAGGGGCACGAACTTCCATTGCGTATTTGTACAATTTCGCTTGAATAAAAGTTCTTACAAACTCCTTGTCTTTTTAAGTATTTTCTTGGGTAGGATTTTATTATCTGGTAACAGCAGCCTTAAATATCGTCCGATTTTATGTATTCATCATTTTCAAGAATATTCTTATCGTTCCTAAGACGTTTCCTCTCTGTAGGAGTTTCACTGGGTTTGGTCTGGTTTGCTTTGGTTTACGGCATATCAACCACGATGGGTTATTTAATGCCGACAAAATTTTTATTGCTGGTAATATTTTGTTTTGTCAAAAATCTATTTCTGGTAATAACTTTTTCCTTCAAATATGTATGGCTGGAAATAATTTTTTTCAATAAAGTATTGCTGGTAATAATTTTTTCCTCAAAAATGTATAGCTGGTAATATTTTTTCAAAAAATATATTGCTGGTAATATTTTTATTTCAAAAACATACTGTTGCTAATTTTTTTTTTCAAAATTTTATTGCTGATGATAATTTTTTTACAAAGTATTTCTGGTATTAAAACCCATTTTTACACTTTCATAGTGTTTTTACCTCAGTTTCGGAGTTAACTATTTGTCCATAGCTGAGACCCTAACAGGCGCTACCACCCCGGGTCAGAGTGGACCTGGGAACACCAGCAATTAAGAGGTGGTTCCACACTCCTCAAAACCTCTTGATCAGAGGCCTTGCTGCTGGACGTAGTTTATTGTCATACCCAGGACGCGGATGTAGTTTATCGTCCTACCCAGGACGCGGATGTAGTTTATCTTCTTACCCAGGACGCGGATGTAGTTTATCGTCCTACCCAGGACGCGGATGTAGTTTATCTTCTTACCCAGGACGCGGATGTAGTTTATCTTCTTACCCAGGACGCGGATGTAGTTTATCTTCTTACCCAGGACGCGGATGTAGTTTATCTTCTTACCCAGGACGCGGATGTAGTTTATTTTCTTACCCAGGACGCGGATGTAGTTTATCTTCTTACCCAAGTCGCGAGTTACACTGAGCAATCAATACTTATATTCTTTATTCATATCTATTTTGTCAGTCACCATATCAAGTGAACCAGATGACAACTAGTATGATTGTGACATTTTTCAACTCCCAGACCCTTTGGAGATCAAACTTCAATATATCGTAGTTTATTAACTACTCTTCTTCATTTGTCTCCATCATTGTATCAAGGGGATGCAATGGATTATTGGTTAACCATTTCTTCTATTTTATCTTCCACCAGTTATAATTATTTTTATTATTATTGTTGTTGTGTTTTATCTTTGCGTTCTGTAGAACAAGTTGCCAACAAGTTTCAACCCGAGATTTCAAGAGACAAGTCTTTGCACCAGAACAGATCAGGTGACATGGAATCGTCAAAAGTGTAATTGTGATCAATTTTTTTTTTTTTTTTTTTTTTTGCTATTTACATATTTTAGGGCTACCCAGGAAATTGGTCCACATATTGGCTTACCCCTTTTGATGTCATTCCAACAGCCACAATAACAACAGATAATTCACTGGTCTTGAGAAGCCACATTATACTGATTTCTATCTCACAAGTCCTCGGCATGACGATAAACTACAGCCGGCTGCAAGGCCTCAGATGAGGAGATTAAAGGTTGTGAGGAACGTGGAAGCAACTCTTAATTGCTGTTGTTCCTAGGTCCACCCTGACCCGGGTTAGTAGCACCTGTTAGGATCCCAGAAATGGTAAATAGTGAAACCCCGATCAAAAAAAAAACACTATGAAAGCATAAAAATACATTTTCATAGTAAAATGACCAGCAATACATTCTATAGAAAAATGGCCAACAATATATCTTATCTGTGGTGGAAGGCACATAATTGCGTTTAAAATGTATTTAACTGAAGCCATAAAATTCTGTTAAAAATATTTTGATTTCGGCATTAAATAACCCATAGAGGTGTCGATATGCCATTAAACAAAATCAACCAGCCAACCAAACAATAAACATAAAAAAGTCTGTCATGACATTAATCCTGGTCAATATCCTAGAATTTCTTAAAGAAATCAAACTGTATTCTTAAATATAACATCAAGAAAACTAGAGCATAAAACACACCTATCATCCCCACTAATAATAATGTCCCCGAAAACATGTATATGCACAAAAGTTGTGATTCGTCTACCATGTATTCAAGTGTAAATACAGAATAACATATCATGTTTTTATTAATTCAAAGCTTCCTAAAAAATTAAATGTCGAAATTAAATGACCCATGAGGTGTTGATATGCCGTTAAACAATCAATCATATCATTTTATGTCGCGGCCTTTGTATTCACTTATTTTCCAAAGATATGTTTCTGTTGGTTATATCTGCAACCTTAATTTGAAGACATGTGTTTTCAAAATAATCTTTAGCAATCATATCTATTCGATCTACCTGGATTTCCCTATCAGTCTATTGACAGTGGGGCCCAGTAGAAACACGTTTAAGTAAAATACCCTTCAAAACTTAAAAAAAAAGTAATCCATCAATAAATATTGATACAGAGTTTGTTAGCTCATAGAAGACATGGTTATAGTCAGGCAACCAACAAGCAAATCAGTGATATTTTAACGAGATATTTACGGTGGCCTATGTGAGCACTTCGACGTGGTAAAATGATTATCTCTCTTCCTTACATGGTGCTCCATACTTTCAGCCTTGTGCCACTTTTGATTTAGGCCTAGTAAATCAGCATTTACTGTAGCCCATCTTAATCCACCAAGAAAATATATTTAAAACCGCAAATCATTTAAAATCAGAAGCTATAAGAGCCATGTCTAATAATAACTTTCATATTAGAATGCGGCCTTGGGCACCTCGAGGCGGTGTAATGGTTAGCAAGCTTGTCTCACTAGAACAATTACGAGTAGTGAGTTCGATCCTTACTGGGTCTCCTATACTTTCGGCCTTGTGTCACATCTAAGCTGCACTTGGAAAATCGCTATTAGAATGTCGGCTTCATATTTAGGATGAAAAGAAATTGAATGCAAGTTGAAAAATATTAATTAAAAATCAATAATAAATTTTCTGTCAAAGTTGAGATATTTTCCAATTTGTTACCCTACTTTTTAAACTATGGTCTGTTGGAATGTGTAGATAAGTTGTTCTTGCTTGATGGAATGATCTGCATGAATTTTAAGCTCCATTCAAATTGCCTTTATTCCCAAGAATGGCATTTAGTTTGTGCATCATCGCATTCTTCTAAAAATCTGTTCTTAACTTGCTCGGGTTTTGTTTGTTTAGCTTTACTATTAACATTATTTATTTTTCTTTCGAAATGTTTTCTTTTTTTTTGTTATATGCTTGATATGGTTGCTATAAACGTGATGGTTTTTTCCCCTTTCGTCCAGTGATCATTGTATTTGCTGAATGACGTCTGACAGTCGTTGTCTGAAAAACTGTCTTTTGTTAAGTCCTTGCGTCTTGAAAATAAACACACTTTATATCAAGCCGACATTCTAGGCGTCTTGAGGATTCGGATTCTCTGTGTGTTTCAATGTGTTTAAAGTAATAAGTTTTCTTACTGAACGTCATGTAAATTTATGAATTACTATGAGAATATAATCCGAAATTGCTCATCTATACAAACGTTGAAAAAAAATAGATGCGGAACGGGAATAAATATGTGTTAATTCTTTGCTAAACAGTCTTTTCGAAAAATATTTTCATGGCAACTGCTCTGGCGAGCTACTATAACTGGTACCCAAACTGTAGGAATCTAAGCGTGTTACTAGTTTGGCATATAGGTCCCATCGTTTCACTGTCGAAACCTTTAAATATAACCGTCACTTCTACTCCAACAGCTTCTTCTCTCGCACTTCCAGACATTGAACCTCCTTTTAGTTGCTTCTCTGATAGCTATAATCTACAAATATTCAAACGTAATGTCAATCGACATTTTCTGATGTGTTGATCCTTCTCTTTATCCTTTCTTCAAACACCCTTCTTTTCTCTTGCTCTCACACTCCGGGACACCTTGCGTACTAGTGGCACTCCTGCTTTGCTTGGGGTGATATACTTAAAAAAAAAAAGAGATTGCTAATTATATTTCTACTTCATCATTTACCTGGCGGGTCCCTTAAGGACATGCGTCCTGGGTAAGACAATAAACTATGTCCAACAGCAAGGCCTCTGATCAGGAGGTTTTGAGGACCGTGGAACCACTTCTTAATTGCTGGTGTTCCCAGGTCCACCCTAAGGCGGGGTGGTAGCACCTGTTAGGGTCCCAACTATGGGCAAATAGTTAACACCCAAACTTGTGTAAAAATAGGCTTTAAAACCAGAAATACTTTGTAATAAAAAAAATTATTATCAGTAATAATTTTGGAAGGAAAAGCAGTACTTTAAAAATACCAGTAATACAAACAGTTATATATTCTTTGGGAAAAATATCACCAGCTATAGATTTCTGCAAGAAAAAATATTCCCAGAAATAGATTTTTGAAGAAAAACATTACCATCAATAAAAATGTTGTCGGCATTAAATAACCCATTGAAGTTGATATGCCGTAAAACAAACCGATCAAACCAAAAATGTTACCATCAATAAAAATGTTATCGGCATTAAATAACCCATTGACGTTGATATGCCGTAAAACAAACCAAATCCAACCAAATCAAACCAAACCAAAAATGTTACCAGCAATAAAAAATGTTGTCGGCATTAAATAACCCATTGAGGTTGATATGCCGCAAAACAAAACAAACTAAACCCCTAAGGACACGGGCGATTATAGCTCTCCCTAACATTCTATTCTTTGTAATTATTAGTAACGTTTGTCTTTTTTCTTTCTTTCTTTTTTTTTTCATTTCCCAAACTCTGGTAAAATATCTCCCATATATTTAAATTTCTGTGCTTTTTTTGATTTTGGTATCTACAGTTGGTAGTTCGTTCTTTGAGACTATATGTACAATAATGACTGGTAGCCTGTGAGATATGCATTGAAATCAGTTTTTGAGCAGATGGTCTTCGTAACCGAATTATTAATGAAGTTTATCCCTGGTTTCTTTTTTTTTTTAAAATAAAACTGTAATAACAAATGATGCTGGAGTTATATTCTTGATTTCTGATTCGTGAGTTAGTGTAACGGATACCGGCTTGAAAGCTGGAATCAGGGAGCCAATTCCAAGCAACTCTATTGCATTCACTTTCACAGTAATGGCTTTTGGAAAGGCATGAGCCCGATATTTCTTCCTCCCACTAACCAGTTATGTTTGAAATAACAGTTTAATCGGGGTTCCTTCGATTTTGCAGAGTCTAAAGAAAACTTTGAATATCAAAACTGTGGAGAAGTATCTTTCTGAAGAAGTAATTTCAAATCACAGATAATAAAGAAAAGACCTTGAGCGCTATGATAGCATAAAGCTCGAAGTAAAACGGCATTTTGAGAAGGAAGAGATGCTGATTAATACACGTAGAATCATTGTCTTGATACGCGATTGGATTGGTTTGTTTTGTTTTACGGTATATCAACCTCAATCGGTTATTTAATGCCAATAAGATTTTTATTGCTGCTAATATTTTTTTTTCAAAAACGTATTGCTGGTATTTTTTTTCATAAATATATTGCTGGTAATAAATTTTTTTCAACTATCTATTGATGCTAACATTTTATTTTCAAAAATTTATTGCTGGTATTAAAACTTATTTTTATACTTTCATAGTGTTTTGACACAAGTTTAAGGGTTAACTATTTGCCCATAGCTGGGACCCTAACAACTATTACCACTCCTGGTCAGGGTTGAATAGTGAACACTAGTAATTAAGAGGTAGTTCCATACTCCTCAAAACTTTCTGATCAAAGGCGTTGCTACGGATGTAGTTTATTGTCATACCCAGCGCGGTGATATGCGATTAAAATTACAATAAAGGAAAAGATAACCGGGTCATAAAAAAATAATAAAATTGGAAAAATTCATGATTTTCGTAAGTTTATAAACAAAACTTGTTCAGATTCTTTCGCTACTAGATTTTGAGGTGTACTAAATTTTGTCAGTTGACTAAGTTTCTAGTTTTCTGATCACTGACCGCCTCCTCCAGCTGAAATCAATAGCAGTTGACAGGCGGTAAATTTGATGGAGACAAACACAAGATGTTAGGAACAAAGTTATGTATATTGCATGAGAATACACGAGGCAATTGTCTACAAATGCCGAAAAGGTATTTTGAGGTTAATTGAGGAATATTATTCGGAAGTTCTTCTGTGTCTACTTGATTTTCAGACTACGTAGGGGGAGTGGGGAGATTTCTGACTGGATGAAAACTGTCTTGTTCACTAAAAGTAACAAGTTTTACTGGAGGTTGTCTATTAAATACTAACTATTCATGGTAGAACTTTCGACGTATTCGGAAATATATAAAACAAAGCACTGTCACTATAATCCAATTCCATAATTACACCGAACAAAAGAAAGATGTGATCTATAAAAGCTGTTTGTAATGATCGATCCGTTTTCTACGGCTTATCAACCCTTTGCAGGTTATTTAAAGCCAGGAAGTATTTTTGGATTGTAAGAATATTTTGGAAATAATAAATAAAAATCAGAATAATTAACCCATACCTTAGAGAAATAAATGAATTCATATCTTTCCCAAGAGCGTGTAGGTCAATATAACAAATCCAAGTAGAAATGAAAGCAAAACCCTTTTTCGCCATTTTTTAAGCATATCACCCCAAGCAAGGCGGGAGTGCCACTAGCACGCAAGAGGTTACAGAGAGTGAGAGCAAGAGTAAAGAGGGGTGTTTGGGGAAAGGATAAAGAGAAGGAAGGGGATCAGGATCAAGGCATGAGAAGATGTCGATTGACATTACATTTGAATATTTGAAAATTATACCTCTCACCTAAAAGGAAGGGAGTTCCACAGACGGGCGGTACGAGACAAGAAGAGACGGCTACATTTTAACGTTTCAAAAGTGAAAGGTCAGAACCGGTATGTCAACTTAGTAGCAGTTTGGGTACCAGTGAAAATAGTTCGTCAGAACAGTTGCCATGCAAATATTTGTAGAAAAGACAGAGGGAAGCCACAGTATGTCTTTGAGAAAGTATCTGTCTGAACTGCTCGATTATTTTCTACAGATAATCATCTGTTGGGTAAATTCAAACTATAAAGGGCTCTCTAACCTGGGGTTGTAACCAGTTTATTAGAAGGAGTACAATGAATTCAAAACTTTGATAATCAACACCTACCTTAGAGAAAGAGGTGGATTCATGCCTTTCCCAAGGGTATTTGCGTGTAGGTGAATATAATAAACCCAAATGAAAATGGAACTCGTCTCACTGATTAAAAATTCCAGGCCATTATCCATTACACCACACGCACATCCAAGCATGGAACAGGTTATATTCTCAGGCTGTCACCTATCTAAATATTGATAAGGTTCAACGTTGCTTAACTTCGGTGATCGTACGAAAACCGATGTTTAAAAATGATATGGTTGTAAACTTTTTTATCTTGAAAACCGTGATAGTTTTACTAAGGTTCCTTCATTTACATGAAAATCTTTAATAACCAAATAATATTCTTTTTAATGTATTTTAATTATACCATTTTTGACGAATTTATGTCACTTTGTAAAATTAATTTTAGATATTTCTTTAGCTTATATAGAAACCGACTTCTTATTCCCGACTATGATCGTCTACTCGGGCTGCCAGCTAATACCTTTTGCATACGACTGATTTTGCTAAGTTGTGCTTTATGCTGCCACTATATCTTGGGGAGATCGCTTAATCTGGCGTGAGCAGCAGTCGAATAGGCTTAAAAACGCTTAAACCCTTTCCTTGTACTAGCGTGAATTGACCAAGTCCAATGAGTTGTGACTCTGTATTGGCACATCTATCGACGTCTTCCAAAACAATTCCATCCACCTAATTTAACTCACTAGATTGGCTCAACCTGTGGTATACAGAGAGCTTCCGGCACGCTGGAATCGTCTCTGAAGGTCGATATTATCAAGATGTTACTTCCTTGACAAAATCGAAAATCCTTAGGGCCGGATCTGGGTTTCATGTGCTAAACAGAAATGTTTTAGCTACTCTAACAATAATCTTTACGTTTCCTTCGTCCAAATAGTTCATCCCCTTTTGTTTTCACCCTGTCATCCGCTGATAGCACCAATCTAGCAGTTCCTCTGTTCATTGATTATGACTCACCGATCTGGTCTTTTTTTTTCTTGGACGATCAATCTGGATGTCATATCCCTGATTATCTTTTTTTCTTCTTCCAAGACGGCCTCTAATTGGGGTTGATATCATTTTTTCTAAATGAAAGATTATTTTTTTCAGTCACTGAAATTTCCAAGTATTTCGTTTTCTTCCGTCTTCAGACTGTGATCTGATTGAAGATATTATTTTTCCGCCATCTAACAGTTCTTTTTTCATTGATTACGACTCTCAGATATAAATACTACTTGGATGTTTTTTATCGATTTTGATGTGAAAACCCCCGTGTACATAATACGCACAATTCTAACTATATTGTTTTAGTTTCCTTTGTCCGAATACTTCAGTTTCTTTCTTGTGATCCGCTGACAACCACGTCGACCGTCTGGCATTTCTATTTTCATTGATTACCATTATCTGATGTGGCCTACATTGAAGAATTAAAATATTGGAATAACTCATTATTTCCACATTCTCTTCCTTATTCTAACAATTTTCAATAATTATGTCTTGGTTGGTTTCCATTCTATGTCGGATTTCCAGTTCTTCAAACCATTTTTCAAGGCACATCGGAACTTTTTTTAAACATATCACCCCAAGTGAGGCTCTTCGCGACAAACATACCTCGATGAATATATCACTAGATACCTCAAAGACCTTCGAAATATATACATGTATATATATATATATATATATATATATATATATATATATATATACAATATAAAAAATGGACAATAAAAATTTAAAATCTTCAGACACACTGGGTTGTATATTAATATTCTTTCAGTTTTTATTAATATTTCATTTAGATTCGTCGACTAGTTTCGGCCAACATGGCCATCATCAGGAGAAAAAAATTCTCTTCTTGCTGGTAGCAGTGAACTACAGAAATGAATGGAGAAAATTAACTTTTATCTGTAGTTTTCATTTGTTTTTTGTTATTATTTGTGTTATTTAAGATAAGAGCTGAATGAATTCATGCTGCTCTGAATTCACTTGGTCAGTTTGACAGTTTTAGTGGTTCCTGGAAAGGGTATGTGTCTCTGTTAAGTGTGTGTGTGTGCGTTATTTGGTTCTTAGGGAAGGAGTGAATATGATGTGTGCAAGCGTGTATATTACTATGGGTGTGTGTTATCTTTTGGCTCATCAAGGAGTGAGTGAGTATGATGGGTGTAAGTGTGTATATTCGTGTGGTGTGTTGATAAGTGTGAGGCCTCAACACCTCCGTAACCATGTCTGTCTTGTGCGGGGTGAGAAATGTGGGTAGGTCCTGGATTGTGGTGTTATATATTAATACTTTCTATATTGTTAAATTTGTGATTGAGTCCGTCTGGATAGTACGTTTTTAACACACACACACACACACATATATATATATATATATATATATATATATATATATATATATATATATGTGTGTGTGTGTGTGTGTGTGTGTAAAGAAATATAGTTTAAAGGTGTGCTATATTTATGGGATAAAGAGCTCAATATCAGAGATAGAGCGTATGTAAATATAAAAGTGAACATTGAAATCAACATTCAGAAACGATAGCCTGTCACCACTGAGTGTTGACTTCAATGTTCATATATATATATATATATATATATATATATATATATATATATGAATTCAACATTCAGAAGCGACAGGCTGTTTCATGCTAAACGTAATCATCAGGCCATATGCGTTCTGTTTTTCTCGTCTATTATAAAATATAATCGGGTCAATGGTGCATTGTGAGTAGTCTACTTCATTGTGGGTGGTCTATTCTATTTGGCGGGAGTGGTTTGTCAATTATTTACTTTATTTATTTAGATTAATATATTTCATTTGCTTTTGATTATTTATTTTATTTTATTTCTTTTTATATAATCTTTTTAGTCATTGATTTTTAAGTAACATAGTAAAAATTTGTTTTCGTGTTTGCACTTTGAGATTAGTTCTGATCGTTTATTTAGTAGCTTTTTCTGGTCAGGGAAGATAATTATAGCTATTTTTTCTCCAAGCAGAGTTTGTATTTTTTGGATTCATTGTTGTATGTTGATGTTTTTTTTTTCCTTTTTTCCATAAAAATTTTGGTGTGATTTGCTTTTTAATTAACCGTAGTACCTTGTCTGTCGTTTTTAATGAAATATGCATAAAGGAAGGATTGCTGCCTAAATATATATATATATATATATATATATATATATATATATATATATATATATATATCAAGAGAGAGATAGAGTGAAAATTTCTTAAAATAATTGTCGGATTTTGTCCATTTCATAATGTGTGACGTCATTTTTTACATTTGGTTACGCATCCAGCAGAAATGAATGTACGAGAAAAAATCATGGAGAATTGTAATTTAAAAACAGTAAAATCGACCTTGCTAACCAAAACGCTCCTCTGTGGCTCAATCGGTTAAGGCACGTCAGGCTATATGACGTTTCCGTATAGGATACAGATTCGATTCCTGTCGGAAGACGCATATTTTATATTTAATTTTCTCAGACATTCAGACTGGTAAATGTCGTTAATACTGTTTATTATAAACAGAGCACTTACTTAAATATTTGTATCTATAAAAAAGAATGTATAGACATCAAAATGTCTTTATATATATATAATTTTTCTCCCCGGAATTGATACTTCAAATATAAAAATCAAACATTCGCCCTTGCATGGAGTATTGCTGACATATATGGTCTGGTGCACATTCTGTTTACGTCGGGGTTCTTGACAAGATCCAGAGACGGTATGTAATATAATTGGCCCTGATCTGGCATCTCGTCTACACTCACTCTCTCACAGACGCGCCGTCGCCTCTCTCTGTCTTTTTCACAAATACTTCCATGGTAATTGCTCCGATGAGCTGCTTTCACTGGTTCCCAGACTTCATGAATTCAAGCGCCCTACGAGGCTGGCATCCCGCTCTCACCCTTACACTGTAGAAAATTTTAAATGTAGCCGTATCTTCTACTCCAATAGCTTCATACCTCGCACCTCTCGCCTGTGGAACACCCTTCCCAATTACTGTTTCCTTGCGAGCTATAATCTCCAACTATTCAAATGTAATGTCAATCGACATCTCCAGTTACCTTGATCTACCCACTATCCCTCTTCCTTTCTTCTATCACTCCTATCTGCTCTCGCTCCAAATCTTCTGCAACCCCCTGCATCCTAGTGGCTTCCCGCCTTGCTCGGGGCGTAATGCTTAAAAAATATATATAAATACTTTCACACACATAGACACATGTATACTGGGAAAGAGAAATCAAGGGAACGAGTTAGGATAGTTAGTTACATTTGCTTTCGTGAAATTTTTTAACGAAAATGTAGGAAGCCATCTGTTTTCCTCCAAGCTATAGAGTGTAGAGTGGCTTCTTCAACATTGTCTGGCAATAAATCTAGGCGACGGATAACCCTGGATGCTAAACCTGTTATGTATGTCGTTAGTAAATTATACTGCAAAATAAAAACTACTTCCTATGGAAACAGAACAGCAACGCCTGGCGCATGGAGCGCTCTGAGTGCATATTCCTCATTTGGCGTCGATGGAACGAGTGAGATATATACAAGGACCAACTGATAGATCTATGATTTATTCGATGTTTAATAACGTTGTATGCAATTCAGGATTTCACACAATTGAAAAAGACCTTATGAAGATTACAGGTTATAATCATGCTTCATCAACGGCCAATGGAGGAATCGATGTAAAGAATTTATTCAGGAAGAAGAAGCCATCCAAAGTCAAAGAAATTAAACGGTTTATAATAAATGTGATAGGAAAATACAATTTTGACGAAAAATCTTATTTTCCTAAAAATAGTTGCACATCATCTTAAATTGTAATATGCCCGATGATATTTACGCATGCAAAAGAGAAAATCCAAAGAAATCCCTATAAGCAACATCCGCGTCCTGGGTAAGACGATAAACTACGTCCAAATCCTCTGATCAGGAGGTTTTGACGAGCGTGGAACCACCACTTAATTGCTGGTGTTCCCAGGTCCACCCTGACGCGGAGTGGTAGCACCTGCTAGGGTCTCAGCTATGGGCAAATAGTTAACACCCAAACTTGGATCAAAATACTATGAAAGTGTAAAAATAGGTTTTAATACCAGAAATACTTTGTAAAAAAAATTATTACCAGCAATACATTTTTTGAAAAGAGAAATATTGCCAGTGAAGGAAAATTCTTACTAGAAAAAAATATTAACAGAAATAGATTTTTGGAAAAATATATTACTCGCAATAAAAATTTTGTCGGCATTAAATAACCCATTGAAGTTGATATGCCGTAAAACAAATCCAACCAAACCAAAACCAAAGAAATAAACCGAGGTTTATTGAATATGATCGAAAAATACAATTCTGATCAAAAACATTATTTTCTTAAAGCCATTACACATCATCATGAATTTTAATCTTTTGATATCTAGTTTATTAAATTTTAGTTTGTTTTTTTAAGTTTGAATATTCTTTATTGGTTGGAGTTAAATAAAATTTTAAAAATTAAATTAAAGTTTTAAAAATTGTACTTATCATTTTCATTTATTTTTATTTATTCTTTTTTCATGTCTACCTGCAAAATCATCAATTCAAAAACAGGAATATACATACATACATACATATATATATATATATATATATATATATATATATATATATATATATATATATATATATATATATATATATATTGATGCCTGTTTCATTAAGTAATATAGAAAAGTTTTGTCTATTTATTTTAAGTAAGTTCCTTTCATATTGTCTGATAAGTTTAATCATATTATCGTTGAAAGACGAAAGGAAATCACCATATTGATACATCTTTAAATCGATTCTAAGCTTATATAGGCCATTACCAAAGATGACAATTACATTTCACTTGTCTATATTATTTAATGAAACATGCATCAATGAAAAATTGCTGCCTAAATACACACAATTTATATATATATGGGTGTGTGTGTATGTGTGAAATGCTGATCGATCTACAATATATTGGTTTGAAAATGGTGCATTCAAGACTAGATTCCATACAAATTAAAGTTTACAGAGTTCATGAATATTGTATGATATAATCAATGTTATAATAACAGCAGAAGAGCAAGAATCGATGTGACTTGTAAAGAATTCGTTCAGGAAGAAGAAGTCATCTTATGGAGACAATTCAAATAAATGAACCGAAGTATAATAAATGGGAGAGACAAATACAATTCTAAACAAAAATGTTATTCTATTAAAAGCAGTTGTACATCATCCAAAAACCTAAAAGAGAAAATTTAAAGGAATAAAATGGCATAGAATAAAGATGATAGAAAATAAAATTCTGAGTAAAAATTATTTTCTTAAAAGCAGTTGCAGATCTACTCAATTCTATTTATTTTAATATTTCCGAATGAATATTTTAATTGTTTTTTTTTGTTTTAATTTGGTGTATATATTGAAAAATATTTCGAACTTTAACTTTTACCCTTTTGCCTGTCACTGTGACAACAAATTAACCTCATGATAAAATGAGCCGGAGATGAATTGACTGGATGCCACATGAGACATACATGTGCTTGATAATACAAGATGGAAACTGTGTTAATATTGATTAAATTCTTTTGCGGGCGGTTTCAACTCCATAAAATGTGTCCTGGGTAAGACGATAAACTACATCCAACAGCAAGGTCTCTGATCAAGAGGTACTGAGGAGCTTGGAAACACCTCTTAATTGCTGGTGTTCCCAGGTCCACTCTGACCAGGGGGTTGTTGCACATATGGGCAAATAGTTAACCCCCAACCTGGGGTCAAAACATTATGAAAGTGTAAAAATAAGTTTTAATACCAGCAATAATCCTCAAGGATACATGGCACAGTGGATAAAGGCGTTAGTTAGATCCAGTGACATGACCCAAAGAGTGTGAGTTCAATACCCGGTTAAGGCAGTGGAGAACATGGAGAGGAGAATTAACAGGAGATAACTGACAACCATTAAACATGGCACGTGGAACTAGAACAGTCTACCCCAGTGAGCGAAATAAAGGGCTCAGTTCGACATTCCAACCACCTGACGAAGACCGGAGCATACAATGGCTGAAACGTTGTAATAAATATGGCGGCAAAGATGAGGACAATAGTCCGAATAATGTAAATAGTGTACAAAAAATATTACCAACAATAAAAATCTTGTCGGCGTTAAAGAACCTATTAAGGTTGATAAACCACAAAACATAAACAAATCAATAAAATGATTCTAAATATAATGGCGGCTGGGAATAATCATTTAGATGACTTGGAAGACATTTTATTAATTTTATTGTTCTCAATTATATGTTGATATTTGGTTAATTCTGACTTTTATCTCTATCCTTCTTATTTTTTTCTTTAATACTGAATATTGATTGAAGTTGTTGAATCATAAAAAATACAGTTCAAAATACTCATCGGAATCAATTCCAAGTTTCGTGATTTGCTCACTTACCCGAAGTACTGACTAGCGAGAAATTACGAAAAACACAGTTTATTCCGATACATATTGTGCAGTTTTATTTCTGATACAACAATTATTAATTTAGAGAACTATCGAGTAATTTAGTAGCAGATATTTTCTTTACCTTCCGTTACAACATTGTACATTTAAAATGATAAAAAAAACAGGAGTTCCATATGTTTAATCTGAATTTTTATCAGGAATTAAACATGGTTTGGCAGAATCACAAAGAAGTATGTGAGCCATTTGTGTACTATGGATCTTTAACTAGACTCATATATATATATATATATATATATATATATATATATATATATATATATATATATATATATATATAAAGATTGGTAGCAAAACTTAAATGTGTACGTTGTTTGAAAGAAATATAAATAGAACTTAAGGTTGCTTAATTTTGATCGGAATTGTTTCTCAGTTTAAACAAGGTTACTTTGTGTGACTTTGCAGAGGGAGCAAGCAAAAGTGTGCCGTTTTCAAATTTAGTTTATTACGCATTAATTGACCAAGAGTTACACCTAATATCAAAATCAATAATCGATTCAAATATAATCACAACAGGGACGCGAACATCTACGCAACACTTAACATCGATGTAATTGGGCCTCTTTGCCAAAAATATATTGATGTTGGTGTCTTTTTGATAGCCTGCTCCACAATGTTACTCGGATTAAGTCTCTAGTGAAGGAGACCAGAAATGAGTTGGCTAAAGTTATCTTTGAAAAACCTCTTCACTGTGTGGCCACGAGCACCGTCCTTCATTGTTAACGTAATTTACCCATGCACGCATAGACTCTCCCAGCTATAAATAAGAGCAGGTACTCTTTTTAGAGAGCGAAGTTTCCAGCAGTCAGCTCTGACAATCGGGCTGAACATTCTTGCTGTAACACTCTCGTTTGTATTATGTTTGTATTGCTGTTACTGTTAATATATTTAACTCAATTCTTCTCATTGTGTCTTTCTTTCTGGTCCCTAACAAGGCTACAACACTCATCAGCAAATTTAGTTTGTTGCCTAAAGCCAAAGACAAAAATGATATTTCAGTTTCTTGTAGTAGTCACACCTTTTCGTCAAGTTTACAGAAAAAACCGGAGCCTCTTTTTCCCCCGCCGTAAATCACGAGACGAAAAACCTGAGTTGTTTCATCCTGCATCAACCCTTGACATCAATTGCTGACTCAGTGAGTTCACCAATGTTTCGACGGTTCTAAAAATGGTCCAGTGTAAAGACTTTCTCTTCAGTAGCCATTGCTTCTTAAAATACTTTGCAAATTTTCACATTCTTTACAGTTCTAGTATAAGTTTTAAGCCCCAGATCGTTATGCACGCGGTCATGAATTCAATCTCTAGACCGGCAGATATATTACAAAGGAATTGTCTTGGGTCCTTTGCAATTTTAGACTTAAGGGAGTAAAGGAAATTTCAATTTCATTTCTTGTTGACCACGCCACTGTCTGTCTTGGTCTGGATAATTTGGACGATGACCATTGTCTTCTTTAGAATGTAGATAGCGTGCAAGAACATACCAGCCAAGCCAGGAATTTATTTTCTATCGATTTCTTCCTGTAGCCCTTTAAGTTTGTCCAGCCAAGCCATTGTCCATGAGATTCCTAAAAAATCAGTGACAGTTTTACTCTTTATCTTGTATTTTATTTCTTTAAATATTGGTTGGTGGGGAATGTTACCACTGCGAATTTTGCTTCTTCAGTTTGCATGTGTTCGTAGAACATACAAATGATACTTTTAAATTACATTTTTATACCGTTGTTACCCCAATCCATGGCCCACGAATCATCCAATATAAAGAGTTATTGGATGTTGTTAATCTAAGTGCGTAAAAGGAGGAAGTAAAAAGTGCGTATAGTGTAAGATAGATAACGATTGATAATTGACCTCAAGTGATTAAAATCGTAGAGAACGAGGAAGTGTTTCATAAAGTAACTTTTTAGAGGAAAACTCTGGCCGAGAGGAACTTCTTCTTTACCAGTGGAATACGAAGGAAATAGGGTTGATTCGACCCTGTGTGCATGAATTAGAGTCCTAATTGTTAACCTTTTAACTGATAGAACTAACTGAACATCGTTTGTGGGGAAAGAGGCTGTATTGTAAAAAATAAGGCATAATTCACAACTCTCTCTACACTGAAAAGTGAGCATTGGCCAACTCCAGATGATATGTGTATCAATACTCCATTTATAAAGGTTGAGCATAGCAGCAGGAGCCAGGTACATTCTAGAGTAGGTATAAGGAACCAATCATCTTTTCCGTATCTTTAGATACGGTATGAGAAACCAATCATCTCTTTCGTATCTTTAGATGTGGTATGAGGAACCAATCAACTTTCTTGTACCTTTAGATATGCCATGAGGGCACAATCATCTTTATCATATCTCTATATATGGATCGGATATGAAATACGCTAAACAAGGTCTTGGTTTGTTAAGCAAAAGAGCAAATTATGAGTTTTTTTTTAAATGCTATAATTGAAAATCAAACAAATAGTAATTGTAAATAAAACATTTCAATCAGACATTGGTCGAATTTAAACTAGGACGGGAGACAAAAATTTTTATTTATTATGGATAGATCAATAGGTAGATATTAAATGGAAATAAATCTAAATAAAATTATGAACAAATCAAGAGAAACGAGGATTACATAATCAATAAAGGCAACATGGATTTGAAAAATACAGAAATAAATAAAATTATGAAGAATTGCTATCACAACATGGCCGGAACTAGCCAATTCCCTCTTTGCTGTCTCTATCGGGTTCAAAAGCGTTTATGTTGCATTTTCACTGATGAATTAGTCTTCACTCTTCAAACCCTTTTCCCACATACGCAATCTATCGCTACTCTACCTATATTTTCAGGGTATAGTTCAGGCGAACTATATTTCTTTCTGTCACCAGTTTAAACCATCACCGTCTAACTGCTATTAGTAAAAAGTTTCTCTCTCAGAGCTGTTGTAAACTGGAACGGACTCCAGTGGAGATGCTTCCTGTTCATAATCTCTTCAAGTCTAATATTAACCGTTATCTATCCTACATATCCTCATAATATACAATCCTTGCACCCTTCCTATATGTCCGTACAACATCCCCATTCTGTAAACCTCTACCTTGAGTGGCACTTACTTATTGCATTTGATGAACAATAGTAAACGGTATAAGCAATGATGTGACCTTGATTTGCCCTGATCAAAATAATATCGGGATACTAGTGTTGTATCTGTAGAATGGAATAGTGGAAACATTGCAAATACGGAGTGTCCCAAAATATTGACACCATTTTGAAATCAATTATCTTATAAACTACTAAGTCTAGCTCAATTAAATTGAACAGTTTAGGTGTTGAACATGATAACATTATTATGGGACCGATTGCATAAGTGTTCAATATGTGCTCCGCCTGTGACACGGCACACGCCAAGTCGATAGTTAAGCTCTTGCCAAACACGCTGTAGGATATCTTTTGTAACATTCTCCACTGCGGAATTGATTCGCTGCTTGAGTTTATCAATGCCGGCAGGAAGAGGGTGGGGGGAATAGACCCGTCTTCACATATTCCTCATCAAAAGAAATCACACGAGGAAAGGTCCGGTAACTGCAGCGGCCATTTCATCAGAAAACTGTCTTCATCCCTATCACGCCCGATCATGTATTTTTTAACTTATTTTATTCTGATTAAATTGAGATTGAACTACATTTTTTTAAATAAATGGATTACAAAACACACGCGTCCTGGCTAAGGCGATAAACTACATCCGGTAAGGCTTCTGATCAGGAGGTTTTGAGGAGCGTGGAACCACCTCTTAAATGCAGGGTGTTTCCAGGTCCACCATGACTCGGGGTGGTAGCACCTGTTGGGATCTCAGCTATGGGTAAATAGTTAACCCCAAACCGGAGTCAAAGCACTATGCAAATGTAAAATAGGTTTTAATACCGGCAATACATCTGTGGAAAAAATATTGTCAGCAATCCATTTTTGAAAAAAAATATTACCAGCAATAAGAAGCTGGTCGGTATTAAATAACCCATTAGGGTTGATAAGCCGTAAAACAAAACAAACCAAAACCTAATGAAAAACAAATAGTTAAAGATTTTACTGTGTTATGTGTGGATGAAAAGAAAGTTGACATACAAGATTTATTAATGGCTCGATAGAAAAAAGAATCTTTTAATATTTTTTTTAAAATCTGTATTGATATGCATGACTTTTCTGTGTAAAATCCTGAATAATTTAACAGAAGGTCATTGTTTTTTCATGAATCTGTCTCTATCATTTACTGAGATTTACTGTACAAAGTAAAATTTGTAATGGCAGCGAATGCAAAATGGAATATCGAAAAACAAATTTCTATAGTTTATGCTTTCTTTTCAAAATCGTTATTTGAAAAGCATTTTCTTGCAACCTGTAAAGAAATTTCAGTGTTTTCAAAGACTATAAATATTTGTGTGTCTTGAATATGCATTTAGGAAACGAAACAAGACGGAAAACAGAAAAGTATAAAAAAAAACAACATATTTTCAATCATTTCTGTTGTTGATATTTATTTATTTTATTTCTGTTGATATTTATTTATTTATTTTATTTTTGTCGCAGATAGAGCGGAATGTTTGTATGACATTGTCACACATTCTAAAGCCAGTGCTGCGAAAAGATAGTTATCTGTTTCGTATTATGCAGTGTCTACAAAGAAATCTGTCTTTTGGGTGAGAAATAATAGCGACAACACGTCGTACCATCGCAAACCAGCTTACATCATGTGGTTGAACAATAGTGCCAAGACTATAAAGCGTAGCAAAACACCACACTGTGCACAAATCTATCTCTCTCTCTCTCTCTATATATATATATATATATATATATATATATATATATATATATATGAATTTTTCTGTAGTTTACTGCTACCAGCCAGCAGAAATATTTCTTCTTCCGATGATGGCCATTTTGGCTGAAACTAGTCGAGGAATCTAAATGAAATAATAATAAAAAACGAAAGAATATTAACATACAACCAAGTGTGTCTGAAGGTTTAATTTTTTAATATTTTTTTATTGTTCAAAATATATATATATACAGTGTAACCCGGATATAAGAGAGTTGTCGGGACCGGAGAAGAAGTCTCTTATATCCGGGTTTGGTTTATTTTATATACATTAACACAGGCTCTAATTTGGGACCAGATAAAATCTCTCTTATATCCGGGTCTCTTATATCCGGGTTACACTGTATATATATATATATATATATATATATATATATATATATATATATATATTAATCAGATTTAGAGAATAGACGAAAAACACTATTAAGGAGAGAGAACAATAAACGGACAGAAATTAAGAAGATAGAAAACAGCGACTGACATTTTAAATATTTAATTTTAAATATTTTAACATCAAGTTTAACTGGAAAACAAGAAGCTTGAAGAGAGTTTTACGAGCGAAAAGTGTAAGAGAAGAAACAGTTAGAACAGAACTGACGCTTACATTTAGCCATTTCCATTTTAAGATGATGAAACCTTGTTGCCAATATATTACTAAGATTAAACCCATAAAGTCTATGTTCCATACAGGAAAGTTCATCAGAACAATTACCTTTTATAGAAAAGCCAGAGGGGACTCTGTTTCGGCTGTGACGTCGTCCCCCGGTCGCAGCGCCAACTGTGACGTTCTATGTTGATCTACCACGGCGCCAGTTGTGACGTGGCCGTTCCAGGGTCCTATCCCGGTCACGACACCAGTTGTGACGTCCCCAAACAGCACCAATTGTGACGTCTTCGCCGCGGCGCCAGCTGTTCGCTCCTCGCTGCTCCGTCCGGGTGTCGCTGCTCCAAACGTGACGTCCGCCTGTCGCGTTAGTCCGTGTTGTCTCGTCCTGTGACGACCAACAGGCTTGGTATCGGTCGCGGCACCCAAATGTGACGTTCTAACCTTTTGGTGATTCGGGTGGGAATCTGGTTAGATTTGATATCAGCCTCGCCGTTCCCAACTCGCTTCCAACGCCTGGTTACCAAGGTAACTGCACTGATCTACAGTCTGCCTACCCACGTTATGAATTGATCTTAGACAGACGAGATCAAACAGTGGTTGGGGCCGTAATGCAAATTGAGATCAACGGGGGTGACACCGCACAAATATGCATAAAAGAAAATAAAATGAAAACTCAAAAGTTCAAAGTATCAAAGAAAAAGGTAACAAACTTTATGTCTAGTTGTTCGATACATAGGACTGCATCTATCTCCCGACCCGTTCTGTGGATTGTGACACGTCGTTTTCGCTAGGCAAGTTTTAACGCTTCAAGTTGTTTGCTCTCTAAGAAATTTGTGTTTCGGTGTGTCTTTGGACGAAAGTCGAAAAAAACTTATTTCGGCAGTCTGGTCCTAAGTCGCTCTTCAAAATAATTGTTCTTGGTTGAAGAGGAGTCAGAAATTTTGCGTGAATCTTGGTCAGCTATCTCGAGGCGGCTTCAACTCTGGAAACTGGAGCTCGAACTCTCTGGACACTCATCTCTGCCGCCAGGGCCCGAACTGATTTCTGCCTGTTGGGGCCTGGCTTTTATTGACGCCGACCAAAACCGGTGTGGGTCTGTTGGCGTCCGGGGGGTTCCTCGATAATTCTAAATACATATCCACCTCTTTTATTTCTGGTTAGGGATTTTCCACTCTTTTCCATATTTGATAACTTTTTTTTCGCTCCTACTTTCTCACCATACTTCTGAGGGGCGTGAACTTCCCTCCCCACTTCTTCGTAGCAGATTCTCATACTTATACTCTGGATGGGGGCGTCGACAGCCTTCTTCGTGCGTCACGTGATCACTCTCGGCAAATGAGGTCTTGGTCGGGTATCTTTCCTTCTCCTTCGTGCGTCACGTGATCACCACTTGACTAATGATGTCTTATTCGGGCGTGAACAATCCGCGGCTTTGTTTCGGAAAAAAATACCTTGCTTAACTAAAAAAAATTAATTATCTCTTCTCTTTCCTTTTTCTTCCTTTCAAAATCGCCGTTATCATTTCTCTAGTCACGAACGGATAATATGACAACTCTTTGTTCAACACGTGGCGTTTGTCAGGTAGTTTATCGCTAATTCATCAAGATGGTTGGTTTTCCCGACATGGCCTCAGAAAAGAATTATCCACCAAAATTTCAGTCAGTCTGTCGTCTCCAAGGAAGAAAGAAAAACATTTCTGGTTCCCATTTATTTAAGTTGTTTTGTTGAAAAGAATTTGGTCGGCGCTCTGCTTGTTTGGGATTTAATTTTTCATATCTGTCCAAAGTCCTTTTTAGTGGCCTGTTTCTCGTTACTTATCGAAATAGCATTTTCACTTGAATTTTTCCTGGGCCAGTGGTCTAGCCATTCGTTTACGTAACTAGATAACATAGCCGTTATCAAAACACATCTGGTTCCTTCTTTCTTTTCCTTTTCTTTTTTTACTCAGAAATCCCCTGTCATTGTAATGACACACTTTTTCACTTGTTACTTATCAATATTTTCATTGTCTCTTAGGCCATGTGTGTGGCTGCTTTATCACCTATGATTCGTCTCGCATTTCTTTCTGCCTTCTTTTCTTTCTCTTTCTTTCTCTGCCTCGTAAATGGTGCCACAGGCGTTGGGAACTTCACTGTAGTAGAGCCGATAGGTTTGAGCCAATTGTTATTTATTAATAATCTCTAAATACATAAAAGAATTACAGAATATGGCAGCAATATTCAAAGCAAAGACGATTAAATATCTAAGATATATTTTGACGAGAAAAATGATTTCGTGCGATAGAGTGAACCAACTTTCTATCGGCAAATCTATAATAATTTAATATTATCGTTCCACTTCATGACAACATAAACATTAGCACGAGAATGTGTAGTGTCATTCTCCTGAAGTTTATCATCAGCCATTGTGATGGAAGGCAAAAAGGGATTCCCCAGGCAATTAAAAAAGAGCAATTTCTAGAGACGTACAAGACAGTACTTTTATCAGAATAGGTTCAAAGTTCAGAATTGATGACATGAGAAAGCCGTTGATAAAAATTAGGAACAGCGCAGTTCCAAGAATAAAACCGTGGGGGGATATATATATATATATATATATATATATATATATATATATATATCTTTTCGAATGTTTAGGTCTGATGAATTGGATCGTATTTACGATTCCAATGTAATAAATTATGAGCATGGAATTTATGATATACTTACTCTGTCCTGGACATTGAGTTCTACCTGGATTCAATCCTCTTGGAATTATTTTTATACAAATATATATGTATGTGTATGTATGTATGCATATATATTTATATATTTTAGACATAAGATTGCATATGTATGTGTATATTTACCACTAATATTATCTATCTATCTATATATATATATATATATATATATATATATATAATATATATATATATATATAATAAAAAGGCTTAAACATAATATTCCATGGTCATAATTTATTCCATTGGAATCGTAAATACGATCAAATCATCAGACCTACAAATTCAAATTCAAAAAAAAAAAAAAAAAAATTAAAAAATCTGAAAATATACATGTATGGGAATTTTTTAGATATATTTTTCATATGTATGTATATTTTCCACTTATATTATCTATATATATATATATATATATATATATATATATATATATATATATATATATATATATATATATGCACACACACACACATCATTTTAATAGCAATTATCTTGAAACTGCTAAGCCTAGCTCAATGAAATTGAAGACTTTAAGTGTTGAACATGATAAGTTTATTATGGGACTGAGTTCATAAGTGTTTAACATCTGCACTGCCTGTGAGACGACACACGTCAAGTCGGTAGTTAAGCTCTTGCCAAACACGCTGTAGCATGTCTCCGGTAACATTATCCACTGCTGAAGCGATACTCTGCTTGAGTTCATCAATACTGTCAGGAAGAGGGGTAAATAGACCAGTCGCTTTACATATCCCCATCAAAAGAAATCCCTCGCGTACAGATCCGGTGACTGCTGCAACCATTTCATCAGAAAAGTCTCTTCATCTCCACCACTCTCGATCCATCACCCTGACAGATTCTCATTGAGATAAGCACGTACTGTCCCCTTCCATTAAATATAATGTTAAATCTTACTCTGTTTCTATATATTCTGTGAAATTTTGAGGTTATTTCAACAAGAATTGTCAAAATTATTGGACTGCGAAATGATATCAAATACATATATATATATATATATATATATATATATAGATAGATAGATAGATAGATAGATAGATATGAGATAAGTATTGTAAGTTTTTAAGTAAAAAACTTGTGATGTGTTTCGTTCTTCAGGACTTCAACGGACTAAATTTGTTATTTTGGTATGATTACACATGCGCAGGACAGGGGAATACTGTGAATTTTATTTTATTTTTTTATCAGCCGAATTAATTTGTAGACTGTTTCTTCATCTTTCCATCACGTTGTAAGCAAGTATTCAACACTGTGACATTAGAAAATCTGACAGGAATGGTGGAATGATTTAAGAGCCACGGTGCAACTTTACTGTAGATGACCTTGCGATTAAGGCACTTTCTAGACATCTAGGTTGCAGTGTATTATTTTCTCTTTTGATCAGAGTATATTTATTATGTCGAAGTTGTGGTCAGACTCGTTACCGTGGGTAACGAACGTATTTCATATATTATTTTTTAAAATGTCCCTTTTGTGTTCATATAATATTTTATTTAGATTCTTTGAGGTTTCTCCTATGTAGTTTTTGTGGCAATTACTACAGCTGATAGAGTAAACTCCTTCTTCAGGTTTTAGCTTATTGTTTTGTATATAGTAGTAGCAAATCTTACTTTGCGTTTAGATGCGATAGAATTATTAGGCAGGATAATACATTTCTTGATTCATTATATTTCTTAGGAGTGGCTTTTTTCATTTTGGAATATTTAATGAGCCTTTTGTTTCGCATTGAACATAAAATATTTATGGTACTGGAGAATTTTGAAAGTATTTTCAATGTATTTCTCCTTTTCGATAATATGAAATACAAATATATATATATATATATATATATATATATATATGAAGAAATATATTCTTAAGGTGTGCTATACTTATGGGATAAAGTGCTCAATATCAGAGATAGAGCGTGTGTAAATATAAAAGTGAACAATACTTAAAGGCAACAGGCTGTTTCATGCTAGATGCAATCGTCAGGCCACGAAGGTTGACTTCAATGTTCATTATTATATATATATATATATATATATATATATATATATATATATATATATATATACACACACACAGGATAGATAATCTGTCGTCAAAATCGCCATTGGCTTCAACCTCAGCCTCCAGACGATTTCGGAATCTCCTGCAACTCTTCTGGACGATCGCTTTGTTTAAGTTGGTGAATGCTAACATTACCCTTACCTTCATTTCATCTTTGGTGGTACAAAGAGTTTTGTTGGTCTCTCGCTAAAAGGTGCGTCACACATAATCATCAAAGGGTTTGCAGTTTGCAGAGTTAAGTAACATAATGTAAATGGTGCAGAATCCTGTTGCCAGACATAGGGGTCTTCCAGCAGCCACCCTTTGAGCCCAGGGAAGAACTACCTCTTCAAGGCCTCCGTGTTGAGTCTGAGGCCGTCTGGGAAGATGAATGGAGGCATAAAGTCGCTATCACTAGTTATCATTCGAAACACATTTGTAATCACCATTAGACTCATTCATCTCTTTAAGAATCCTGTTTAAAGTCCTCTGATTGACATCCAAACATCCTGAACTGTTCGTATTTTAAGCTTCCGGCGCGTATGCCAAGCAGTACAGCATGTCGTTTCCAAATTTCTAGTGGAATAAATTGCGTCATGGTGCTCTTTTTCTCACAGAGGTGCCCAACTGACCCTACTATACTGCGCAGTCGACAAAATCAAAAACAAACAAGGCGAGTGCCCGAAATTAACAATATAAAATGGCGGCCATTTACCCATCGTACCCTGTATATGACTCTATTTGTGCGTCTCTGTGCTTACCTGTGTGTGTATGTGTGAAAGACAAAGTGTATGTTTGCGGAAATGAATAAATATTTCATGCATATTCTATAGAATCTTTCACAAAACATGAAAAGATTTCCTGTTTACGCTTGCATATCCTGCGACTAAATGAAGTAACAAGCGCATTTGAAATCCAAAGATAAAAAAAAGCAAATGTAGATTTAAAAAAAAAAAAAAAAAAAAAAAAAAAAGACGTAGCCAAATCAAACAATATTTTTTTTTTTCATTTCGGGCAGTGAAACACGACTTGAAATATAGCTCAATGACACTCAAGCCGAAAGGTATATATCTGGATATATTGTTGTCGTGAGCAAAATCACCTGCCTGCCTTTCTTTACTGATACCGAAATTAAAAACTCCATTCTCCACAATTCTTCAGTTACAATTAGCGAATGGCGATGTTTCTGCAGGTTGTTGCACCTGCACATGACTCGAGTGTCGTCAAAGATTTTTTTTTTTTTTTAAATGCAAATTAACCAAATCCGTTGTTAAGAAAAGCGGAAAAGATGATTTGGACGGCAAGGTTTCAAGATATTACGTCTCGAATTTTTATTCCTTTGAGATCCTATTAAGAATATGGTTTACAAAAGAAAATAAAACTGATATGTCCGGGATATAATTGTTCGAGGTAGCAAAGTGGTTGTTGTCTACTGTAACCGGGTAAGACAATCGAGCAGGTAACCGTAATGGACTGGTCCTCGTCGTAGTGGTAGGCAATTTTGCGAAGACAATAGACGTAGGCGTCGTACATGTACCTCCACATCAGTCTGTATTTATGGCTGACACCAGCCAATCATATTACTGTGAGGGAAAACCCAGGTGTATGCATATTTATTACATCAAAAAAATATCAGGATTAAAAGAATGTTAGTGACTAACTGGAAGGTTTGATAGCACATGACATGTATCAAAATTCTATTCGATAATATTTTCATGAAATAGAGAGAATTTGAATTGACAATGGTAACACATTTGTTTAGAAATATTCATTTAAGTTATTGTTTTACTTCTTAATAAAAATATTTCCTTTGTATCGTTTCTGTTTAATTTTTACCTTTCTTTGATTTTGCTTGTGTTGGGAGCGTTAGATCATGCGTAATGCTGCAACTATATTTCATACAAAATAGTTTACGTTGGAGTTATAGATAGCGTTTCGGATTGAGGAGTCGGAGAGCCGAGTTCGAATTCCAGTCGAATCCATTACATTTACTTAGTGCTAATACCCTAGGAAAGATATGAATCATTGTCTCCTCCCACCCAAGCTATAGCAGGGGGAGTGAAGACGAGTCTTCCTCCACCTGCTACAGACCGGGTTCTCTCCAGAGTTCTGTAGCCTTGGATGACAACTAGTCTACCTCAGAGAGAAATGGCAACCTACTCTGGGGAAAAAAATCTTCATCGTCAGTCATATATCGAAAATACATGATCGCCTAAACGTGTATTACGCATGGCACATAACCGACTGTGCTTGCACATAAGCATGTACACACACACGGGAACAGTCGAATAGATTGTTCAACTGTCGAACTCTCTGCCTCTGCAGAGAGGAACTCGGACGAGACTTTGCCGCAGGACAAAGTTTCGTCCGGGGAGGTAGTCCCTGAACCCGTTTAAAGGGAATATTTTTTGCCGAGTCTACGGGCTCGGAGTAGCCACGGTAAACTCGGCCTTGTCCCACATACACCCTCGTGGGTGGGGGTTGTTAAATATTAACACACACACACACACACATATATATATATATATATATATATATATATATATATAATATATGTTTTTTTTAATATACAAAATAGAATATATTTAATATATGTTCTTTTAATATAAAATATAGAATATAAAATAATACACTTCCTTAAAAGTAAAAAATTAAAACACTATATGTTTATAATATAGAATAATTTTGAAATATTGATATACTTTTTTAATATAAATTATATTATAATATCTGTTAATACTGAAGTAGTAGAATTCTTTTTAATATAAAATCATTCCATTTCTTATGTTTATATCCAGATAGAAACCAGAGGTGAATATTCTATAAGTCAAGGTCACTTTAACATATGTTTGTCTCCTGATACTATTTCCATGTCTAGACATCTTTTATCTTCTTCTTTTCTCTCTACTTTTTTTCTTTTTCTTTTCAGTGTTTCTTTTACTTTTTCCGTTTTTCACCAGCACTGAGAAATCTTCCTCCATAAGTATAGTAAGTTTTACAATATATATTTCTGTCTATATTATATTCTATCTACCCAATTTTTGAATAAGGTGTTGTGCATTGAGACCGAAATTTTAGATAAACCGTCCGAAGTTAATATTTTTTCCATTGTTTTTTTTCTTTTCACGTGAATTCGTCCATCGCTGTCATTTTCAAGAACTATGTGTCGTCCGTGCGACATGCAGAATTACTTGGGCTATACCCTGTATTTACGCCATGTGTAACCCTTAAAAGGATCTAGAATGCACCAATATTATACTGTTTTATTATACAGGGTGTTTCAAAAAATTTGATATCATTTCGCAATCTAATAACTTTGTTAGATCTCCTTCAAATGACTTCAAATTTTAATAGGATCTTTATGTTTAATGTTTGTTTTATGTTTTTATGTCTTTATGTTTTTGTGTTTTTCTTATTTGTATTTTTATGTTCTTTAATCTTTAATCTTTTTCTTTACAGGTATAAAAATGCCGTGTCTCAGGCGGTGCGGATATTGAACATTTGTGAAATCGTTCACATAATCCACATGCTTTTGAATTTCTCATTCAGATTTGGAAGAATAAATCTTATGATCTTCAACATTAATACTTTTTAATTTCATTTGCCTTAATCATGTACTTTCTGTGATATTTATATCTCAAAGTATATCAAATTTTTTGAAACACCCTGTATATTACGAAATGGACTAAGTCCGACAATTATTTTAATATATTTTATTGTTATACGTTATTTATATAGACACAAATATTTTAGTAAATGCTCTATTTATAATAAACATTATTAACAACATTTACTGTTCTGAACGTCCGAGAAATTTTCAGACAAAATATGTGTCCTCCGACAGGAATCGAACCTGTATCGTGCACGGAACCGTCATATAACCTGATGTGCTATACCAGTTTTGCTACAAAGGTCACGTCTACTTAGCGAGGTCGATTTACTGCTTTTTAAACTACAAACTTCCCATGATTTCACTCGAACGTCTATATCTGTTCGAAGTGGATTTTAACATAAACAAATGACGCCACACACTACTAAGTCCGACAATTATTTTAATATATTTTATTATTTTATTCATATTAAATATTTTATGCAGACTTCTGTATACTTCATGCGGATTCTTTATTTAGTATATATTCAGGTTTTCTTTACATTGGTTGTTTTATAGTATTTTGGTATTATCTGCTCCTTTGGGCCAACAATCTTTAGAATTATCCTGATTATCCGGTAGATTAAACCTAGGTAAATAGATTCTGGCTCTTTTATATATATATATATATATATATATATATATATATATATATACGTGTGTATAAAAAAAGCAAAATATAACGCATAATATTGATGTCGTCACGTTCCCCTTGGGAGTTGATGTCACTGCAGGGTATTTTAAACTTCGAGATTTCTAAAGGTCAGTGGAATGGACCCAACAAAATCTTGCATACCAAAGGGAGACCATATGTTTCTTAAAATGATCAAGACGGGCGAAAATACTTGAAAAATAAACAACAGAACAAACAAGAACTTCAATCACTTTATCTACAATTTTGGTGGCACTAGCAAAAACACACATTATTGAAAATTATAATAAAAATGAAACTGTTGAATTTTCTCCCACTAAATTAATACTCGCTACCTAAATATATATAATTTAAAATGTACTTTTTTTAAAGATTAAATGGATATAAAAGAGATTTCGACTGTTGCAGGATTTCATTTGCTTTTTAGCTTTAAGCAAGATAGTAGTGATAATCATTGTATCGATTTTCTGAGAATACGGGATCAATGAACGACGAACAGCGGGAAAGAGTCCATCAGGACATGAAAGAGATAGAGACCAGTTAACAGAGACGCCGATATGCGGTTATATTAGCTTATTACTGCTGTACTTTAAAGAGACACACCCATTCTGCTGGCCATTCTAAAAGTTCGAATATACAGAATTTCATCCACTGAATCTTCAACAATGATGAAGTAACATGCAATTTACCTGTACTTACATTTATCAATGTATACTATTCAATTTATTGTAATTGGTGTTTGTCGGAACTGACCAATCAGCGAGCTAGTTTTGAGGAGATCAACCAATGAATGCTTGTCGCATGATTTCTATATACTGTGCGTATGTAATGGCGGTGGTGGTGGTTAGCACAATTGAATGTTTAAAAACTGAACTTAGAACAAAAACATGACCTGATCGAGAGAAATGGGTTTTATTTTCGGATTCAGCGGTGAATAATTGTCCTAAATCATTTGGAAAAAAATAGATAAGTTTTTTGTAGTCTGGTCTATTCAACCAGCAGCGCAATGTCTGGCAAAAATAAGAAAAAACGACAGCATTACCTAAGCTGATACGTAAAAGTTCTCAATACACTAAGTAGATCAAAATTAGAATACCTAAAGAGCCAGAACTACCTAGGTTTCGCCTATCGGATCATCAGAATAATTCTGACTAAAGAGGGTTGGCCTAAACGACATGTTTATTGACAACTAATGTATCAATAAAATGTCGTTTTTGGCCAACACTCTCTAGAATTATCTATCTATCTATCTATCTATCTATCTATCTATCTATCTATATATATATATATATATATATATATATATATATATATATGTATATATATATATAATAAAAAGGCTTAAACACTAATATTCATGGTCATAATTTATTCCATTGGAATCGTAAATACGATCCAATTCATCAGACCTACAAATTCAAAAGGAAAACAGAAAAAAACACTCCGGAAACAAAAATAGAATTTAGAGAGAGTGTAAGTATGAGAGTGTGGGACGAATGTTAGAGCTAAAGAGAGGGGTAACAGACGAGAGAAGGTGGGAGATTTATCTTAACAGAGAGAAGTTTAGGAGAGGTGAGTGGAAGTGGGAAATATGAATGTTGTCGGATGTCTAATACATTAAAGATACATTTCGTAGCGACATACACACTCCACAGACGATCTAATGTTAAAGATCAGAATAAGAGGTTGGGAGAGGAAAGGAAAGGAGACCCCCTTACTCAATATTAGAGATAGAGCGTATGTAAATATAAAAGTCAACATTGAAGTCATCAAAAAGAACGAAACAGACGGATAAATAGAATTATACATATGAACCTGATATATATATATATATATATATATATATATATATATATAAAGAAAGAAAGAACAGTAAGACGTTCTTATAGATATTTTTATTTTTACAAAATAGTGCTCAATGTAAATTTACAGAGCATTAATATTATAAATTAATTGATTTAAAATATGTTTTTTTTTCGCTACACATTTTTAACCATGTTTCAAAAATGGAAGCTAAAAGCTCCAAATTTAATTTTGTAATTAAATTAAAGACATTAGTTCCATTTCATCCTCAAGCGAATTTTGGAGTAACTTTTAAAATTACTGGGTTTTAAAGACACAGCTTAAATCATAATTCATGTTTCCAAGTTTACAGATAAATCCACTTCCACTAGACAAGGGGTGTCTGCGTGTTCATTATGTCTGTATCCTGATGTATCAGTTATTAGTTACGTTTTGGTAGGGGTAGGGGTGTATTTTTCAATGAAATCTGACATCCGTTAAATGCATGTTGTCTGGATTTTTTTTTTAAATTCATTGTTAACGGCAAAATTCTGACGGCATTTTTTTCTATTTGTATATTTAAAGATTTCTGGGGGGTGTTTAGGTTAGAATACATTTTATTTAACTACGATTTGAAATATTTTCATTTTTAATTTTTAATATACTATATTTCTTTTAAGAACAATTACTGTAAGGGATTCTAATACATTTAATTCAATGTTCACTTTTATATTTATATTTACACTTGCAGCATGGCCCGGCGTTGCCCGTGCTTGATTCAAAAATCGTACGACTCATACAGCAATCGCTATCACTTGACTTCATTTTTTTTTTTGTTCTTCCTTGCCTTTAAAGGAGCTCTATACTAAACATTAAATCTGTTACGAAAAAAGAACTAAACAAAATGAACACAAAATGATCAGCTTTAAAAAAGGACTCGTAACTGAAAAAACCGAATGAAAAAAGAATGTTAACAACAAATACTTTTTCATACCCAACCCAGTTCTGCGGAATCAATGTTGACTTTAAGCAAGCGAATGAGCCAATTGGAGTAAAGTGCCATGCAGTTTTAAAATTTTCCCACTTGTGACGAATGGAGCTATTGATTTTTTTGCATGCTAGTTAACATTCGTGTCAGTCAGATGTTGGCTCTCACGCTGGCCAATAGAATCTTCCTGCCTCTTCGTGGCAGCCAGCTATAGGCTCGCACTCTGGCTAGTAGAAACTGGCCGCAAACTACATGAAAACTGTCGTAGAAGCATGACAAAATCGATTATTTCCACTATCAATGGGAGTTGGGAAATGCAAGGTCGGTCTTGGCATTCTCGCTAACTTGGAACATGTGCATATAAATTTTAGTGCAAATCCGTCGAAAATTGCGGCCTGCATTCGTTACACACACGCACACACACACACATCCTGCATTTTATAGATAGAGATATGCTCTCACACTGATACTGAGCACCATAATTATAGCACACCTTCAAAATATCTTTCTTCATATATATATATATATATATAACCCGGTGTTCTTATTGATATTTTTATTTTTACAAAACAGTGTTCAATGTAAATTTGCAGAGCATAAATATTATAAATTAACTGATTTAAAAATAAAAAAAAAAACTTTTTTCGTCTTTTTTATTCGTTAAATTTGTACTTGTATACATAAAGATTTTCTGAAAGATGTGTTTGGATTAGAATACGTTATACTGAACTACAATTTTACAATATTATTTTTACTTTTAATTACTAATAGATTATATTACATTTTAAAACAAATAAATGTACTAGAATTATTTAAAAATCATTATTAAAAAAACTTTTCGTCATTGATAAAATACAGAGTACATGCGTTGAACGGCTGTCATAATTCGTTGACAATGCATCCCTACACTACCTAGACTTAACCACTTTTCGAAAGTAACTTATATTTAATAGTTGTTAATAAAGATGAAAACGCTACCGCCGCTGTCTAAATGATTGCATTTCTTTGTCTCTTCGGAAACAAATATTATCAATGTGTGTGCTTTTAAAACTCAGTAAATTTCAAAATAAATTATTCCCAAATTCGCTTGAAAATGAAACAGAACTAGTGCTTTTAATATAATTCTATAAATGAATTTGAAGTTGTTAGTTTCTGTTTTTGAAACATGGTAATTCCTGTGTAGCGTTGGAACCATATCAGTTAATTTATAATATATATATATATATATATATATATATATATATATATATATATATATATATATATATATATTACGCCCTCATTATTCGATCGAGAACGATAGAGGAAAGGGTAATTTCAAAACGGTAGCCACCGCCACTATTAACTTAACGCTCTTCATTAATGAATCGAGCCCTCTGGCTGATGGCTTTTGTATACATACGTGTATAATACATTAAAACTTCCCATTATCTGCCGTGCGCCGATAACTCAGGGGTAGGATCACTGACTGATGCCAAATCGCTCGTGTTTCGGTCCCCTCTTGAAGAAATTGGAAGTCTAGCCACACTGATGAGCTATGATACTGAATATTAGTTCTATCACTGATAGTGAGCGCTTTCTATTACGTACTGCGCATATATATGTATATCGTAAACGTAATAAATTCGTTGGTATATAATCCTAGTAATATAAATTATTAAAATTGATCCACAAAAGAGCACAATTTATTTATTATTACAGAGCAAAAATTAATACAAAATAAAATCCAAAATCACCTCATATGGGGAATAAGCTTATTTCGACTAACACAAAAATAAAATTCCCCTCTCTCTCTCTCTCTCTCTCTCTCTCTATATATATATATATATATATATATATATATATATATATATATATATATACCACATTAGACACACGAATTCATTCAGTAGCGCAGTCACCAAATCTACTTTCAAAATCTACCACGATTCTAACTGTAGAAGTCATAACAGAATTTACCTCCTAGAATGCACACTATGCCAGAAACAATATGTAGGAAAATCTGAATGGCCTTTTCACTACAGAATTAATAATTATCGCAATCGAATTATGTCGACTCCCCATGAAAGATTATTACCTGTAGAACAACATTTCCGCCTAGAAAAACACGATTATAAAACCAATGCCAAATTACCTATAATTGAGAGAATAGAAATGTTCAGAGCAGATAACATTAGAAGGATTTTAGAGTTCCATGAAAATAACTGGATACAACTTTTCAAAACGCATTATACAGCCGGGCTAAACCACAAATTTAACAATATAGATAGTATTAATATATAACCCCACAAACCAGGACCTACCCGCATTTTTCCCCCACACAAGACAGACATGTTTACGGAGGTGTTCAGGTCTCACACTTATACACCCACTCACACGAATATACACGCTTACACACATCATTCTCACTCACTCCCTAAGAACCAAATAACACATATATTTAACAGAGACAAATCCCCTTTCCAAGAAACAATAAAAGGGGATTAAACAAAATTCAGGTTAAAAAAATCAAAAAACAAACGAAAACTACAGACAAAAGTTCATTTTCTCCATCATGACATTCATTTCTGTAATTCACTGCTACCAGCAAGCAGAATTTTTTTTGCTCCTGATGATGGCCATGTTGGCCGAAACTAGTCGAGGAATCTAAATGAAATAATAATAAAAACGAAAGAATATTAATATACAACCCAGTGTATCTGAAGATATTAATTTTTTAATATTTTTTATTGTTCAATATATATATATATATATATATATATATATATATATATATATATATATTATGAACATTAAAAATATTAAAAAATTAAAAAAATTAATATATATATATATATATATATATATATATATATATATACATTACTTCTTATTATTATATATTATTCTAAAATCATTTATATTATATATGCACATTTTCGAATTTATTTTATGCCCTAAATATATGCTTGTTAGTAAATGCATTTTAATCAATGGTCAATATTAAAAACATAACAGGTCTTGAAATATGACGAGGCAATTTAAAGTCAATTCAAAATTAACAACAATAACAATGCTTCATCAGTAAAATTCAGACAACTTCAGAGTATTGTGTCTAGTTACTTCTAGATGAAAGTAAACAAGAAACATACAATGAAAGAAAGACTGTTTAAAATTTAATTATAACAACGTTTAAAATTTAATTATAACAACTTTTCCTTAGATAAAGTAAACAACTTAAGGTTATTAATTCTTATTACGACAAGATATAAACAAGCCAGATAAATAAAAGGAAAAAAACGTCGACTCAAAATATTAATAATAATAACAAAATATTAAAAATATAAAAATTATTAATAATAAAAATGCTTCATCTAATAAATTCACACAAACTTAACACTATCAAATACTTTTTACTGTTAGGTAGATACCGGTAAGGCAAATAAGATGAAAGGATGATTTATCAAAAAATAATCATTACGACAATGATTTATTTAATAAATCCGTAGACTCTCAATGAAGGTGGAGATTAATGATTCCTCTAACACAAACAAGGCGTATTTTATCTGTTTCTACGAATGAAGCTGTTATTGAAAATGATGTTTGTCAAATGACACCCAACCTCAGTAGAAATAAAAACAAGCTCTAATGATTCAAAGTATACAGCAGGTGAAGTGTAGCCCTCCCTTTCATTTTCGCCCTCAAGGAGGTAAAACTTGACATCTAAATACTACCAGGGTGAATCCTGTTGCATGAAATGGCGTCTTCACTATTCTCTTCTGGTCGCTGAAGGACTTTTCTCCAAATTGCATGGTGACAAATGAAAAATAAATACAATAAAAATGGAAGAAGTGTAAAAACAAATCGACCGGTCTCCCCCGCTGAATTGCCACAAAGAAAAATCATAAGACAGGTCTAGGTACATCACCCACCTACACAATTATGCATCCCACAAGCCGCGGGGAGCAACACATATAATATAATAAAAGAAATTGAAAAAAAAAATCAACCTTCGTTTGCGGAAACGGCATTCTTTGCTCAAATGCAGATGTGCGATCAGCCATAATATAATTTTTTTTTCTCTCTTTTACGTTCTAATGTCGATAACAACACGAGATCTTTTCGTTGTTCTTGGAAATACTGTTGATTTTTATTTGACTTGATCTTATCTGACGTGATCTGATTCTGCACAAACAGTCTGTGGTGTGTTGCGTGTGCATTTACTAAGACACGCCTTGGAGGTGATCTATCATTGTCTCTTCCTAACTCTCTTCCTTCCTTCATCTTGTTCTCTTTAATATATATATATATATATATATATATATATATATATATATATATATGTTGCGCAGGCACATGAGCGAATGAGTATGAAAAAAGATTTTATTTGGTTTTTGGAAATCCGTTTCTATATCAAAATGGATTCTGAGGCCTGCAATCATAGATATATGCAGGTTGAACTAAATAAAACCTTGACTAGGAAGGGTTATGTACATCGGCAGATATAAAACGGAAATAGAGAATGAGGTAAATATATTATGAGAAAATAGAAAACCCTTCTATGATAAAATACGGTTAGACGCGTTAGTTAGAAAAGTTGAAAAACTTACTGTGAATCTAAACCAAAAGGAAAGTAGAATGAAAAAACTCAAACATGAAAAGAATAAAAATTAGATTAGTAATTTATTGCCATTGTCTGTGAGCCTAATATTAAGGGCCCTTGAATTAAAGAATTGCTCGCCGCGCTTGTCCATGTTGCGGCTCTCTCCAAAAATACTGGATTTAAAAGCATCTTTCGCATTCCTGTTCTTAGAATTGTACCTGAATTAATAAATGACAGGTCTCAAAAGATTGATATAGTTTCTTTTCCTTCCAGAGAAATGAGGCGAACAATCGAAGTAGGGTTTTCCTGCAATCAGATAAACTTGGGTAAATGTCGAGTTTTACTGTCAATCCCTTTTGGAAATGAGAAGTAGCTTCAACATGGCTATGTTATATATTATTTTGAGAATCTGCATTTTGTTGTGATGATGACTTTGCATAATTTCTGCAATGGATAAATGAACGACAGCGTTTTGAATGAAACAGACGGTCGTCTCTGGGTGTCAGCTTCAATGTCCAGTTTTATATTTTAATATATAAAAATGTTTCAATTACTTATTCAATGATTTATTAATATCAAATATGTATATTTATTGAAATCTAAACTCTTTTTTTACAGACGGTAGCAACTATTTTTGCACTAAGGATGAAACCCTGTCCTTTCTGTGCAACGTGAACAATTTGAAGCGTTTTGCAAGAAATTTACTGGATTTCAATGTTTACAATGAATAGTGACGTTGCAGGTCTGATACTTCAAAATGGTTCACAAGGCTTCTTTCAGAAATAAAAAAGAAATATTCTAAAGTGGAGAAAGATTAAAAGCGCCAACGAATTTATAAAGGTTCATTGACGATTATGAAAAACTATGATGATGGGGATTTTACTACATAACTTTGCCTATCAATATTAAAATAAAAGATATATATTTTTTTTAAAGCATTACGCCCTGAGCAAGGCGTGAAGTCACTAGGATGCAGGGGGTTGCAGAAGATTTGGAACAAGAGCAGATAGGAGTGATAGAAGAAAGGATGAGGAGAAGGATAGTGGATAGATCAAGGTAACTGGAGATGTCGATTGACATTACATTTGAATAGTTGGAGATTATAGCTCTCAGGGAAACAGTAATTGGGAAGGGTGCTCCACAGGCAAGATGGGCGAGGTATAAAGATATTGGAGTAGAAGAGACGGTTAAATTTAAAAGTTTCTACAGTGTAAGGGTGGGAACGGGATGCCAGCCTCGTAGGGCGCTTGAATTCATGGAGTCTGGGAACCAGTGAAAGCAGCTCATCGGAGCAATTACCATGAAAGTATTTGTAGAAAAGAGGCGACGGCGCGTCTGTGAGAGAGTGACTGTAGACGAGATGCCAAATCAGGGCCAATTATATTACATATCCGCCTCTGGATCTTGTCAAGAACTCCGAGGTAAACAGAAGGTGCACCAGACCATATATGGCAGCAATACTCCATGCAAGGGCGAATCGTTGATTTGTATGTTTGAAGTATCGATTCCGGGGAGAAAAATTTCCTGTCGCGGCACAGAGAGTCAACTTAAAGTCCGTCTTCCTCAAACTGTGAATTTTGTAAGCGTTATCGAACGCAAATATATCGAAAAGAACAGGGATTCAAGTCCTAAATCAAGAGACAAAATATTGTAGACAAACAACATAGCATTTAAAAGATAGCCAAAGATTGACAGGAATACGAACTATAGAAAATGATAATTTTTAACTGTTTTATTATCGATAAATGCAACACTGGAATTTCCAGACGGCTACAGCACAAACTTTGAGGCTACTAGTGGAAACAGACCTCACAGCTTCAAAATATGGAGATATTTTGATAATTTGGTTTGGTAATATTGATTTTCACACAGTGGATCCTTGGCGAGTTTCAGAAGGTTTTCAACTAACAGCTCGGACATATATTGATGTTTTGAAGGCAAACATAGATTCATAGTTCAAGAAGAGACTGCTTTCAAAAAATATCATTTTATGCATGATAATATTTCATTATATTCGGCGTAGAAAACTAATAAATACAATTGTTTTTGTTTCTTTTAAATTTCACCACCGCAAGGGACGTGGGTACAAAGAGTGAAAGTGAGAGAAAAGATTGGGAATAGGGGTATTGAGGAAATGATAAAAGATGAATGGGATTCAAGCCAACAGAAGATGGCAATTGACATTGCATTTAATTTTTTAAGATCAAGAAAGCAAGTAAGCGGAAGGGAGTTCCACTGTCGGGAAGTGCTAGAAAAGAAACTGTTAGAGCAGAAGTGGCGGTTACATTTAACTGTTTCAACAACAAAAGCATGGGACAAATGTCAATCTAGTGGCACTCTTAAATTCATGTAGTCGAGGCACAAGGGATAAAAGCTCGTCAGTTGCCATAAAAATATTTGTAGAAAAGACAGGGAAGCCACATTGCATCTGTGAGAAAGTGACTGCAGTCGAGATGCCAATTCAGGATCGATTACATGATTTTGGTTTGGTTTATTTAGTTTTACGACATATCAACCTCAATGCAAACATTTTTTAGGATAGATTCGCATGAATAGAATATGTATTCTTTGGTTTAGATTGGTTTGGTTTATTTTGTTTTACGGCATATTAACCTGAATGGGTTATTTAATGCCGACAACATTTTTATTGCTAGTAATATTTTTATGTTCAAAAATGTATTGCTATTAATTGATTTCCTTCAAAAATGTATTGCTGGTAATATTCAAATCTAGAGATCTATCCTACATATCCTCATAATATGCACCTTTTGCTCTTTGGTTTGTTTGGTTTGTTTTACGGCATATCAACCTCAATGGGTTATTTAATGCTGACAAAAATTTGTATTGCTGTTAATATTTTGTTTTGTCAAAAATCTATTTCTGGTAATATATTTTCTTCAAATTTGTATTGCTGGTAATAATTTTTTCAAATAAGTATTGCTGGTAATAGTTAACTAGTTGCCTATAGCTGGGACCCCTAACAGGTGCTACCACCCCGAGTCAGGATGGACCTGAGAACACTAGCAGTTAAGAGGTGGTTGCACGCTCCTCAAAACCTCCTGATCCGAGGTCTTGCTGTTGGACGTAGTTTAACGTCTTACACAGGACGACAATGATTTTTTCCATATTGTCAAAGAATAGGTCGTAAAATGTCAGATGTTTAAACACTTCAACATTGATTAAAGCCACGAATACTTTGCCGAAAATCAGTAGGAGACAAATAAGGCGATAGTTAGATGGGCCAGAATTTTTTCCAGGGTTCTTAAAAACAGGAACTACAGAGGAGGATTTCCAACAAGCTTTAAAGCAGGAAGAAGCAAAGCAATATTTGTAGAATTCTGAGGCCAATTGGGAAGCACACTTCTTTAAGACGACGACTTGTATCCCGTCACCCCCACTTGCTACGTAAGAGACTAATTTAGAAATGATGTCCGAGATCGGTGACGGGGTTATGCGCATATCACTCAGAATAACTTCAGTTCTAGGAGGGAAATCAAGATGAGTTGAGTTTGGAAGAGAATTTACGAGCAAAGCATTCTACTTTATATGCTGTAGACGTCAGGACTTCAAATTGATTAAATAGGAGAGGGATTTGCCGTTGTTCAGCACATTCTTGCAGAGCCACCAATAATCTATAGAACCGAAGTTGTGAGATGCTATACGTTGTTTCATTCTATCAGCAAACAGTAATTTCACTTCATTGAGGACACGTTTGCACTCGTTACGAATAGAGACAAAAAGACAACAGCTGCAATCAGCCGTGTGGATCTGAAGAAACGATGCCTACATAGAGCGACCGAGCATGCGAATAAGGACCAAGGGGATGAAGGCGGTTTAACTTTGTATTTCCTCGGTGGAATGTAAGCAGTTATACCGGCTTCCACCGAGGAGACTTTAGGCGTGCACTTTTGAGCAGGATGATTAAAAACTGTCCGCTAGGTTTCCTGGAGAAACGCGTGGGAAGTCAACCACTTGCATGAGAGATTGAGTGATTAATGGTTTGTATGCCAACGAGGTCAGTGACAGAAAGTTTAAGCCACCTGGCATGGTGGGCATTAAAGTAACCGAACATGAATATGTTTGCAAGCGGGTGTAAGAATTTAAATGTTGATGGAGCCGTCTGCTTGTCCGCCGGCTTTATCCCTTTTGAAGTGTTGTGGTGCATTATGATGTGGACTTACATTGGTAGAAGAGAATTGACAAACAAAGGAATACTATTCTTGGTGTTATGCATATGGATTAATGCCTTTGAAACGAATTTCAAAACACGCAAAATAGATTTGATTTTAATGTTGTCTCGATCCTGCGTTTCATTATTATTCAAAAGATTTTGTCGTTCTTAAATTTGCGTTCATTTTGTTAAAAAAAATGTCCACCCTTATGCAAATTAATTGAAACAAAACGAATAATTTCGTTATTATTTACATTTTTTCAATGAAACATGACACAGTTCACATGTTAGTACTTCGTATGTTCATTCCACGAAGTCGTTCCTTGGAGATTAACCACAGATTTTCGAATAGATTTAAATCAGGAGAGATTCCAGGCCAATCTATAATACTTTGATTTGTTCACTGGTAAGGCTTGCCAGTGTGCTCGTGCAGCGTTAAAAAATTTCGTACGCTTCCTTGGAGTAACGTCCATCGCTGACAATGACCGTAGGACAACTAATCAACAGTCGAGACAATAGGATCTGGGCGTGATAAAAAAAAAACATGATGCAATATCGAATGACGCAAATTTTTCAAGGCTAAACAAATGACATCACACACCCCGAAAATAGATTCATATTTCTGTACACCACTGCAAATGACCTAATCTGAGGAAAATTAGAAATCGATTACATCCGTTCACTCCAGTGGATCTAAAATTGACCATATGGTGAAAGAAAGAAAACCAAAGCGGTTGTTTCAATTAATTTGCACAAGGATGTAATATTTAATTAGTTTTTTTGGTGCTTTACTATTCTGGTTCATCATTTAAAGTTTAAAGGATCCGGTAAACCTAATAAAACTGTTTTCTACATATGAATATTTAAGGCTTGGAAATGCAAATCAAAGACGCAAATGCAAATCCAGTCGGGACCGTTATATTCATTTATGCACAAATGCCCATGGGAAACCTCGCCCCTGTCTTAATGCATATTGGTAATTGTAATCACTTTTCCTAATTTTTTTTTTTTTTTTTTGCTTTCTTTTACTTTCACCATATTTAAGTTTAACTTAATTCCTATTAATTTGTCTCTTCATTTCTATTTTTAAAGCTTTTAGTTAATATTTGACAATGTTATATATATATATATATATATATATATATATATATATATATACAGGGGTACTAATGTGGATAAATCAAATAAGCAACCGGATATACGCACGTTAGGTTGCGTACACAGGTAAGCGAAGGAATCTTTACTCAATTTTATCTAAGGTGTAAATAAAGTATTGCTCAATGTGGTTAAGCAAAGCTAAGAAGTATATGTTAATAAGTATACATATACCTACGTTCGAAGTGCAACTTAAAGTTTCGTTGGCCTACCAACTCATCAGGCACGAATTATTACTTTTGATTTAAAAAATATTGTTTTAATATATATATATATATATATATGCGTGTGTGTGTGTGCCTGTGTGTGTAAAATACATAGGTTGAATAAAAAAAACGAAGGCAAACAAAAGGGTACTGATATATACAGTACAAAAAACATTTATTCAATATTAACCACATGACAACATTGAAGCAGGGAAATATTAATTATTGACAATGACAATGACAACATTGACAATGACAATGACAACATTGACAATGACAACATTGACAATGACAATGACAATTGACAATGACAATTGACAACATTGAAGCAGGGAAATATTAATTATTGACAATGACAATGACAACATTGACAATGACAATGACAATTGACAATTGACAATGACAATGACAACATTGAAGCAGGGAAATATTAATTATTGACAATGACAATGACAACATTGACAATGACAATGACAATTGACAATTGACAATGACAATGACAAATGACAATGACAATTGACAATGACAATTGACAATGACAATGACAACATTGAAGCAGGGAAATATTAATTATTAACCACATGACAACATTGAAGCAGGGAAATAAAGGTTTTATGTCCGGAATTTTCGGTCACGTCTGTGTCCTTCATCAACAGCGCGCGAAAAAAAAAACAACAGAGAAATGGGGATTACTCACTGACGGATGTTTTTGTAGACGGTGTAAATTCTGGTGATTATCATATTATTAGCAAAAAACCGATCTCTGTCTGATTTCTCGCTGTACAAAACTTCTTATGAAAATTAACTCATATTTAAAATTTGTATCAGAGTAAAACGTGTCAGTGGGGGGATTGAGTTTGTGAACATAGAGGAAAATAGTTAGAGGTTGCTGGGTGGGGGAGACATCTCGTGTGTGGTCAGTGTAGCTGTAACATGTTCGTCCAACTTATCTATTTCAGAACGATGAACTCTCGTTATGATAACTAGTCAGTTTCAGATACACGGGCTGTGAGACGAGATAAAAAAGTAGTATGTAAATGTAATAAAGATAAAATGAAAAGGGGAATGAGGAAATAGAAGGATAAAACATTTGAAATTTTGGAAATCTATTGTTAAAATTAGGGGGTGCAGAAAAATAATAATAATAATATTAAAGGAAAAACGAGGGGGAAAGTGTATACATATATAGATGCGCTGCGTGCATAAGTGCACATAGCAGTGTGTAAATATACCCAAGCTACCACACAAACTTATGAATTTACCCAGGTATGAATACGTAATACAAGAATAATATGTATCTACACTAACTTTCCTTACATAAGTTTGTATTATGAAATGGACAAAGACCGAAAATTATTTTTAAGACATTTTTTATGTCTATACGTTCTTTTTATAGATACAAATATTTTAGTAAATGCTCTGTTTATAATGAACAGTATTAACAACATTTACCGTCTTGAATGTCCGAGAAACTTTCATGGAAAATATCCGTCCTCCGACAGGAATCGAACCTGTATCCTATACGGAACCGTCATTTAGCCTGACGTGCCTTTACCGATTATTATTGTGTTTAAATACAGTAAAATTGACCTTGCTAACCGAACGCTCCTCTGTGGCCCAATCGGTAAAGGCACGTCAGGCTATATGACGGTTCGGTGTAGGATACATTCCTTGTCACCATCAACTATACTAAATCAAATGGGGCTAGGGGGTATACATCCCCAATTTCCCTTCGTTACCCACCTTCTCCTATTGGGTTAATAGTACTCACATATATGCCTAGGTGCCTTTAGGTCTCGGACCGTTACGATTTTTCTGACCCAAGGACGAGTTCTGTTGCCTTGACTTCTGGGAGGACGCGACATGCCCATTCGGAGCATCATGAATGTATTTTCTTTCAAGGGTTGAATGTCCTTTCATTAAGGGTAGTAGCTGATTTCTGGGGTTTTGCGTCATCCGCCTGATAGTCAGGGATCCGAACCTTCGAATAACTCCGAAAGAGGCTATCCCATCAGTAGGTGTATAATAGAGAGGCCATTATGCTGTCATTTTGTGAATGGTTTCTGGACCGTGTGGTAGTTTCTAGTGAGCCACCCAATGCCACGATGAAGGGTACTGATACAGCTGTATCTCTAGACGATTCTCTACAAGTTATTTATACATGCAATTCCTTCGGTTATGTCTATCTTTCTGCCTACTAGTCTTCCACGAACCAATGCCCATATGAAAACAAAAATCAACAAAACTGTCAACCTCAACCTAAAAAAAATTAAAAAATAAAGTAGACCCCTCATATAACATCTCCTAAAACATCGTGAGAGATATACCTTCCAACTTTCCAAAACTGGAACATCATCCTCTTATTGCCAAACATGACTATCTAAATCCTCACAGACATGGGCTCGGCGCCTATGTCAAGGACGAGTTTCCTTGTGGAAAAGACAAAAGAAAACGAGGAACCTGATCTCCTATATATGTTCTTCCGTCTTTTCTCTCTATCGTCCTCAGGATGAAGTGACGGTATTCTTTGACGAAATATATGAGAAGATTGATAATATCCTTACTCAAGTCCCTCGGCCAGCTTTCTTATCTTCGGGGACATCGTAAAGAGTGGGTAGTCCACGCCAACTAAACCGCTGTTGAAGGCAGATATTGCAAAAAAATTCTCCATCGCCTACGAACTAACCCAGATTATCGGAGAACCTACCTGGGTCCCGAATAGCTCGGGACATTAGGCGAACCTCCTCGAGTTCTTCGTAACCTCCTGCCTTGATGCATGCTTATCAATTATATTTACCTATATTAGGAACCTCGGACCATTCCTTAATCAGTGTCCAGATTGATTCCAAACCTAAGGTATCCTCTAATGTACCTTCCATGAAATGATTGTTCACTATCCAAAGGCAGACTGGGACAGATTTCGATCCTACATAAGGGAAGCTCCCGTCCCAACTTTCCTCAAGCATACTGCCTCGAAAACTGATGCCCTTGTCAATGTTTGGATCATTTCTTGAATGGAGAGTTAATACCACCACGACTACCAGCCCCAAACATCTAGCTAAAACCTAAAAATCATACCTGATTCACCCCTGCATGCGCTATAGACAACTCAGCGAAACCACTATTTCGATGTCTATCACAAGGAGCGATGTAGTTCGGCCCTCACTGCATTCAGAACTGCCTGCAATATCTGCCAAAAAGTTCTAGAAAACACCAAGTGCAGCTACGCACGAGCTGTCCAGTCCAAGGTTGAAAAGAAACAAACTGAATCCCGTGAATTCTGTAAGATCACCAAGCAAATTATGAATAGAGGTAAAGCGGCTGTCCCCCTAATTACAAATGGTCTCGAGGTTATATCTTCCTCGACAGAAAAGGCGAACCTCTTCACCTCCATCCTTGTCTGAACGTTAAATGACAAAGACCATCCCCTCCCCAGGTTCCCACGTATAACTGAGTATATTTTCAGTAATATTACCATCCTAGCAAGAGAAGTCTCTAAACTTATCAAAAGCCTTGGCCCTAATAAAGCCACTGGTGCAGACAAAATTCCAGTGGATGCCCTTAAGAATATCAACTCGGAATTATCCACAATCCCAGAAAAGTTATTCAGCCGCTGAAATTAGACAAGTTTTTGCCTACTTATTTTCAGTTGGATCCTTTCATATTCACGGATAAGCTTTTTGGTGTTATTATTAAAGGAAGAGAGAAAATTACCGTGTTGATACATATTCAATAATTACGAGTACTTTCGATATTAGTACAATGTCATCATCGAGGTGTTGCTTTTTCATGTTCATCTGAAAGTTAATGTTTTTACAACTGAATACGCTAACATTAATCTGTACGATATGGCTTAGTATAAGAAGTAGGAGAAGTAACTAAATTATGAGGGTCTGAGAGTGTTTTTTTTTTTAATGTATTAAAAAAATCAATACAAACCTAGATGTTCTACCGTCGAAAGTACTCGATATAAATGAATATGTCTTAACACGGTAATTTTCTCTCTTTCTTTAATTACGAGACCAAAAAGCTTGTCCGTGAATATGAAAGGATCCAACTGAAAAATAAGTGAACAAAAAATTATCTAAACTATTCAACGAAACACAATACATACTCAATACATACATATATATATATATATATATATATATATATATATATATATATATATATATATATATATGTGTGTGTGTGTTGTGTGATATAATAAAGAACAAATATGAAACGTATATCAATCAAACATGTTTCACTTTTTTGTTAAAGCTTCATCAGAGATTGACAGAAACGTTGGTATTTTCAATTTTCTTTGGGTGAGTTCTCAGACACGTGTCACGTGCATTAAACCATAGATAATTATATGTAAATTTGTGAAGGTTCTTGTATAAGAGAGCATCGGATGGTAATGTGTATTCGTCTAATATATATATATATATATATATATATATATATATATATATATATATATATAAAGATATTTTTTGTGGGTACAAAATTTGATGATCGAAATAAAAGTATAAAACTTAATATTACAAGACATTAAAAAAAGAAAACGGGTGAAACAACCGGTTTCGCTCCCGCTCTTCAGGCTTCAACGGGAGACTGCCGGAAGACCTTATGTTTGGCAACAGAACTCTGTGCCATGCCACACCACTCGGAGGACACATTCATAGCTGTCAGATAATTTCTACGACCACATGACCCTTTACATCTGGCCACCTAACTCCCCCAGACCGCAATCAACTTGATTATTATGTGTGGGGCGCAGTTGAGCAAGAGACCAAAAAAAACTCGTTGCAACACCGAAGATGAACTGAAGGCAAGGATTATGCCAGCATTCACCAACTTAAACAAGGAGACTGTACAGAAGAGTTGCAGGAGATTCCGAAGTCGTCTGGAGGCAGGAGTTGAAGCCAATAGCGATGAGATTGAAGAAAGTTGCTCTTTCGTATCTCAAGTTATTTTTATGTAATTTTAGAAAATGTATCTGTTCATGTTAGATGCCAGTGTCGTTTTCATTTTTGCGTTATTTACACTACAATTTATCGATCGCATACTGTGTGTGCTCGTATATATATATATATATATATATATATATATATATTGATTCGTTTTATTCAATTTTTTTCTTGTGTTTTCTTTTCTGGACATAAACTGTGAAAACTGTCCAAATTTTCTATATATTCGAGTTCAGCCCTTATCAAGAATTTCTTTTAAATATTTTTAACTAAATATTCATATTTTGATAAATAAGAATATACAGTTAAAGATATAAGAAAAACATACTTGATAATGGCTAACAGAATAGCCGAAAGCGCTTGGATATATAAAACATCCGGACATTTTTTCAGTTAGAAATAGAAAAAAATCAACCTTACCAGAAGGTAAGCATGACATCGGACCGTTTTACGCACTCTGCCTTTCTATTTACCCATATTTAGAGGGTTTGAATTCGAATTCAAAGTTTTTCTTTCTACTAGGCCAGCTGCCAGCAAGTCTATAAAAGCCAGGTTGTCTTGATATTTTATCCATATCTGGGGGAGAAAATATGGATTCCTAACTTTCCCAAGTGTATTAACGTAAATACTCAACTGGAAATCGGACACGGATATCTGCTTCCTCAGTCCGAACCGCAATCCATTACTCGATCCAGCCTTAACCCGAATATACATACAAAGTCAATAAATATTGGCAGATTAGACATAGAAATCAACAACGCATGGTGGCCGTCGGTTTCATCATATCAATGATCTTTAGACGAAGTTTCACTACTTACCAGACATATATCCATAGGACACTGGTGACCTATGAGAATAGTCAGAAAGAGAACATCTTATCATTCGCAGATCTTTATACATAATGAGTTAAAATCTTCTGAAATAGTCTAACACACTCAGGACATTTCTAAAGGTAAAAGTATGGAAGGGGACACATAATGAGGTAAAATCTCCTGAACGAGTCTGAGACAATCAGGACATTTCTAAAGGCAAAAGAAGGAAGGGGACACATAATGAGGTAAAATCTCCTGAAAGAGTGTGACACAACCAGGACATTTCTAAAGGCAAAAGAAGGAAGGGGACACATAATAAGGTAAAATCTACTGAAAGAGTCTGACACACTCAGGACATTTCTAAAGGCAAAAGTATGGAAGGGGACACATAATAAGTTAAAATCTCCTGAAAGAGTCTAACACTCTCAGGACATTTCTAAAGGTAAACGTATGGAAGTGGACACATAATGAGGTAAAATCTCTTAAAAGAGTCTAACACACTCAGGACATTTCTAAAGGCATATGAAAGAGGGGGACACATAATGAGGTAAAATCACCTGAAATAGTCTGACATACTCAGGACATTTCTAAAGGCAAAAGTATGGAATGAGACACATAATGAGGTAAAATGTCCTGAAAGAATATGACACAATCAGGACATTTCTGAAGGCGAAACAATGGAAGGGGGCACATAATGAGTCAAAATCTTCTGAAAAGGTCTGACACACTCAGGATAGTTCTAAAGGTAAAAGTATGGAAGGGGACGCATAATGAGGTAAAATCACCTGAAAGTGTCTGACACACTCAATATATTTCTAAAGGCAAAAGAAAGAGTGGGACACATAATGAGGTGAAATCTTCTGAAAGAGTCTAACACACTCAGAACATTTCTAAAGACAAAATTATGGAAGGGGACACATAAGGAGGTAAAATCTCATGAAAGAGTCAGCTACGCTCAGGACATTTCTAAGCGCAAAAGAAGGAGGGGGAGACATAATGAGGTAAAATCTCTTGAAAGAGACTAACACACTCATGACATTTCTAAAGGTAAAAGTATGGAAGGGAACACATAATGAGATAAAATCTCCTGAAAGAGTCTGACATACTCAGGACATTTCTAAAGGCAAAAGTATGAGGGGGACACATAATGAGGTAAAATATCATGAAAGAGTCTGACACACTCAGGACATTTCTAAAGGCAGAACAATGGAAGAGGACGCATAATCAGTTAAAATCTTCTGAAGGGGTCTGACACACTCAGGACATTTCTAAAGGCAAGGAGGGGGAAGCCTGTGATCACAAACACAATTTTGTTTAGGTTCAATCTACTTAGGCTTGTTTTTGCCTTTTATTAATTTTTTTTTTTTGGTTTTGTTTTGTAGGAATCTTGTTATTAGTGACGATAA